>JAQFZA010000210.1:0-39921 GCA_034695115.1 Desoria olivacea
TCCATTCGTCTCCAGAGTCATCACTACTGGATTCCCCATTTGAATAGTCCATATCGAGCTGGGTGGATGCGGACTAGTAAAACGCTGGTTGTCCAAGTGTCCACTATCCAAATCTGTCCAAATCTTGTTGGCAGATTCAAAACTACAATTGGATTCGTATGCTATTCAACAGTTTAGCAGTTACCAATGGTAAGTTAAACTGAACAAGGCAAAGTCGATGTTATTTCCATTCCAGCTTCAAATGTCTTTCAAGGGTTACCTGCACTTCCGAATCTGCAATTCAAGGCTTCAAAACAGGGCCATAATTCAAAACCTGACTAGAACAAAAGTGTAAAGGCTACCAGAAACCATATCACTGAAACATTGTTTGATATACAAAGAAGGATGGATGAATTTAAGAGGCTTCTCCATTGATGTGTTAATGTTGTGTCTGGAGGCAAGATTAGGATAATTAGCTCCCTGCTGGACATTTTGCAGGTTTCGTAGTTTCATGGGGATGGCATTACACGTGTTCAGGATTTTATTTAGATTTGGTTATTATTTGGCTATCATTTGAACAATTAAGGAGGAAGTGGCATGAACTCATTAGCACATTACCCTGACCCGCTTTTCGAAGCTTGTGGTTAGCATTTCTGCAGATTTGGGAATCCGTACAAGAGAAGCTGAAATTGCAAGTGGAAATTGATGAGCTCCGATAGTTGTGGATGTAGAATGAATTTTAAAGGTGCAATTTTAATTTTATGGGAATTTGCAATATTTTTTTTTTGAAATTCAGTTGTATCGATCCGTAATAAATCCTGGCTGACTCATAGGGACTGTTTTTAGGGACATTGGATGAAATTAAGAATTTAATAGTTTAATGGCTACACATGTCCAGGTGTTAATGGGATTAGAAGAGAAGTTGAAAGGCTGGATTCCTCCTGGGGTTTCTTGAAATTCTGTTGACAACGAAGAGGATCTTGATGTGAAAGTGGAGTTTGGGATTTTGCTGTTTTGCAATTCTGCCATTTACGTTGAGAGACAAGGAAAATAGAGGTCATATGGAAAACCACAACAGGCTTCTTGGTACTGGAATTGAAATGCGATGTGAAATGGAGGAATTAATATTTCCTGTATCATCGTCTGGATCTCCGGATCCTCTGGAGTGGAAATCGTACCGGCGACTTTGTGGGCCTTGTATAACGAAAAACCAGGTCAAGTTTGTTTTTAGGTTTTGACTTTCAAACCTCAACTTTGTGCATCAGATTTGGACGAGGAGAACAACACGTTGCTCAATCCATTGAATAACTCACGAGTCGGCTAGTCTTGTACCTTATTTAAATCAAGTTCAATCAGATTAAACCCGAATTTAAATCCACATCCTCAAACCTACACTTTTTCGTTACGGATGGATGACAAGCTGAAGAGTTGAGGTTTTTAAAAACCTTGTTTTCGGGCGACAGGCAGCTGGATATCCTCAAAAAAACACAAAAATTTCCATTTCTTGACTCTGAATATTATTTAAAGTCCTCAATTACATCTACCATTCAAATATAACTCAAACCTGTCCAGATTTCATCTCTTTGCAATGTTTCAATTTGAATTTCAAAACCTTAGCTTCCATTCCGTGGATCGATAGATTTTTTTATGTATGTAGAGCTACTGATTCGTAAGCCAGAATTTCTTAAAATGTAAAAATCAGCCAAAAATAAAATCAATTGTCAAATCAAATGGAATTTTTTTATCAAAAAATAATTTAAATACGGAGTAACATTTTTAACCCAGTAGTCCAAGTTAATTCCCATTTAATATCTCAGCAGCCAATGGTTGAAACCATAAGCCTTGTAACCTCTCTTGTTCACGTTACTTCTTAATTCATTAAGCGGATCATGAAAAACACCTTATGCCTGCCTAGTTAACTAACTTTACTCCACTCACTCCACTCCGACTTTATGAACCTTCATGAACATTATAACATTTAAGCTTGTAATAAAATATGGTACAGGAAAATACATTAAGCCGAATCCCCTCGGTGCATGGTATACCATCCACATCCACCTAAGGAAACACATGGCAGGCAGCTGCATACTTTTCTGCAAATCTTCAAAATTGCAAGGAGTATACCCCCACCTAACTAAAAGTTACACCGAGGGAAATTGCATTGCAAAAACATTTACGTGGATGGGATTGGCGTGCAAAAATCCCAAGTCGGTCTTGCATTCAAATTCTGCCAACTACTTCAATCCTCCTGACTTAAACCATTCCCTATAATTGTTATAACATTACTTCTGGACTCCACTCACGTTCTCATGCTTTTTAAATTCTTAATAAAGACAGCTGGATTGGAATAGGGCTTTACCATGTCATTAACCTTTAAACCAGAAGCACATTTTAAGGGATTTTCGGATTCAAAATACATTTCAAATTTTAAAACTCTTTCAAATCTATTTCTGGAATTTTAAACAGTTGGATCTGAGTCGGATTAAAATATTTTTCAAATACTGCAAATTCATTTTAAATACATTTTTTAAACATTGTTTTTTAATTTAAAAAGCCTCAACAACTCTCAAAATATAAATAGGAAGCGAAATTTAAAAAAAGTATTTTAAATGTTTGTTTAAGAATATGATAAACCATTTAAAATGCTACATTAACAGAATTAAAATGCTGGAGAATTATTTCGCATCCCAGTTAACTAATTGGAAGTGGTATTGCATTGTCCTGTCATAAATAAAGCTTGAAGCTGAATAACCAAGTGTAGTGCCAACCGAATTGCCCAATCCAGATCCAGACAATTGTGTATTCAGGCTACGTTTAAAATTACAACTCAAAATTACAGGCTCCCTCCTCTTCTTCCAAATCCCCCCGACTTGTAAATTGTAAGCGAAAGCCATCCCATCGTCATAGTCCTTCAGTCACTTTGGTTGTTAGTGTGTTGGCTTGTGCCCCTCAGATGTTGAATGTTGAATGTTGGAAGTGAATCGGTGGTGGTGGTTGATGTAATCAGATCTCCCTTGAGATTCCAGCCTTTGAGAATATTTGAATTTATTACATTCGAATCGGATGCATTTATTCATCAGTTAGGGCACATCCTACGCTATATGTATCTTGTATGCTACTTGTATCGGCTGACTCCATGCACTAACATCCATAGGACATCCAGTACATAAATGATATACAGATATTCATCAGATAGTAGGTTATGTCATGTTATAAATGTGACATATGCGAGGATGACATTTGTTCTTTTCCCGTGACAATTCCTCCAGCTCGATTATCAAAGGCGGATGAATCGTAAATTCGTAAAAAGGGAAATCAAGGATTTAGTATTTTAACATTCTGTCTGCCTCTGAAAAAAACACAGGCTTTGTCCCTTCCCCATCATCATTCCTCAATCCAATGGTACTTCCAACTTGACTGAATTCCAAATCATCTACCGCTCTATCATATCATCCAACAAAACAGATCCAAAAAGCCCTTGAATAGTTTACGGAAACATGTAGCTCATGCATCATCAAATTATTGAAATCCCAAAAACCGAGTCTCCCTTGTAAACATTTCGAATCCAACATCCGTCTCACTCTGTTCGATATTCTCAATTTGCCTCCAACTTTTCCTATCCAGCAGCGCCATAGGGCAGGGGCTGTCTCCAAAATCATTCTAAGGACACTGTCCATTAACACCCCTGTGCACCTAAATTCCCCTCATATCCATCTGACTATAAAGATTCGTTACAAGGAAACCGACTCCTTAAGGTTACATGTCCGTATTGTGTAGATCCAAAAGCTAAGTTAATGAGTCTACCGAATTCGACATTGTATGTACAGCCCCTGATCTGTTTACGAGGTTGTAAAGCCAAGGGCTATTCCATACTGTGTATTGTATTATGTAGATCTTTATTCAGTAGAATGTCCGACAAAATACGTACGTATAAAGGACATAAAATCCAAGAAGCCTGTTATGTAATGTAAAGCAGGAGTAAATTGGGCCATTGTAGGACATAAACAGCAGATCTGGAGTCTCTGTACTCCAAGACAACCCTAAACCGTATCTAGTGTCTCGTAGTAAAAACGGGGGGATTAATATTTCGCCAAAAAAGTCATGAAATCCAGAAATAAATGTTTCCTCCGTCCTCTCCTCTAGATTCAGGACAAAGGGGACGGATATAAGGGATGAATTTTATTACATTTTTATAGTGTGAGGAAGAGAGATTGAGTCATTATTCGCCCTACGTGTACCCAAGTAGGTGCATGGGCTTCTGGGGGTAATATTCTTTGTTTATTATGGCAGTATGTATGTACAGCAGAAAGAGTTGGGTGTTGGGTCACGGTTTTTCTGACCCGGCATGACGTGTAGTTGGAATACGTATCTTTCACCTTGCTCATGTAGAAGAGAGCGTTTTTGTCGCTTGTGCATTAATAAGGTTTGGTATCGTGGGCCAATTTACATTTTCTGTATCATTAATCGGGGCGATAGGATTGTAGACTGCCAATTGCAGTGACATAAATGGACTACTGTAGGATACAAAAGTGTCGGACATTTCCCTTTAGGGTTTGCCCTCAAAAATTCTGGTTTTTGGACTATTTAAAAAATGCCTTGAGTTTGGTGTTATTTTGGAAACAACTTATTGAGGTGACAACTTGCAAAGAAAATGAATCACATTTTGGATACTAAAGATAATACCGTAAAAATGCTAAGTAAATGCCCTCATAATCCAAAATATCAATTTACAACTTTAAACAAACTAACTTAATATTTGTGCATCAAACTAAATTGTATCCGTAAACGAACACATCAATTTTGTTAGGGTCTGTATGATAGGACACAAACTACATGTCCAGAGTCCTCGTTATGGATGCTCTGCATTAAAAGACAAAACCGAGGAGTATGAAAAACAGATAAAACTATAGCCTTGAATGAATTGTAAACAAATAAATGAATTTCATAGGTTTTAAACAACGCAGAAATTTTAAAAACCATTTAGCTCCTTTTCAAAAGGTAAAAATTGCATGAAGCTTATGAATTTGTTATAATTGTACAATTTGTTTCCAAACCATTTAGTGAACAATTAGGGCTTTGAATAATTGGTTGAAGTAATAGAATGTATTCCATATAATCAGGCATTGGCTTAAAGCTGTTTCAGTTACTGATGACTACAGGGCTTGGTCAACCCTTGCTCAAGGATAAAGAAGTTGGTACTTAAAAGCTGCAGCAGCAGCTTAGCTTGTCATCTCATTCATGAAATGAAATGTTGGTCAATTTTTATGAGCACTTGAAGCTGTTGAAGGAAGGATTGAGCAAGGCCGTGCCTTCTGTGACCGTCTGGCAGTCTAGACTTGAAAAGTCTTTGTACACTATTTCGCAAATTATTTTACGAGCCTCCTCTTCCCTCTGATTCTAAGCCCCGTCTGCTGGCTTGTCGGACTTTCTCAGTTCTTGACAGCCAGGGGGGTCAGAGAAGAATACGGAATGTAAAAAGGACTTAATTTTTCCAGACTTTTACTGCCGCAGACTGACTCATAAATTGCCACATAGGGTAGTCTGTATTCTGCACAAAGAGTGTCAGAGAGTCCTTAATCTATTTGTCAGGCCAGGCCTCATGGAATCATTTCTGAGTAGTGCAGAATTTGCAGAGTACAACTCTTGCTATTTAACCCCAAGAGTTCAATGGCGTCGTGTGATGTTGGCATGTTGGTCTGGTCAGGTTTGCAGATTTCTTGGAAATCCGTCTGGACATGGCGCTTTAGGAGGTTTTGCCTTTTGCCGTTTGCTACTGTCTCAATTATTTGCACAAGCTGGTTGACATATGAAGGGTAGGACGGGAATCTCATTTCCACTTCCTTTGTCCTCTCTTTTATTATCGGCTTGTTATAAGCGTTTCTTGAACTCCGTTCTGCCAATCCTGACATTGATACATATTCTGTTCACTTTAGGAGGCTTTTTCGGCCCTTGTAGATGCTTGACTTTTTATCAATGTCTAGAAAGTCGCTGGATATCTATTCATTCTGTTGGTGCCTTTTAATTAATCTCAATTACATTTGTAACTATTTAGATGTTTTCACACAGTTTAGCTGAGCCCATCCGGATGTGGATATTTTTTCTTTAAAACTGCAACCATATAGACACAACAAAATGTGTAAAGGTGGGCAATTTAGATCATTTTTATTTGAGATTGAATGGATTTTTTATTGTAACTGTTTTAGTTCAGTATGACAATTGCATTGCCGATTGACAACATAGAATAGAATATCCTGGACTTGTAGATCCTTTAATTTGCAATCTGTAATTACTTTTCAGTTACGTTTATTACTTCCAACCTGACTTGGTAATGTTAGCACTAAATTAATCCGCTTAATTTCCCTGGCAAATTACGATTGAATTAAAATTCTGAAAACTTCTAATGATTGTGAGACCATTGATGTAAAATCCCATTGTAAGGAGATTTACATGGACACCTTCTGAATTCTGAATGATTTCTAAGAACTCTGTAGCTCTCCTTTAACTAAGTTTGTTTATTTGAAGAAAATGCTCTGTATCTAAAAGACTTGAAGCCTACTGTTGACTGTTTTACTTTCCAACGATTAAGCTCGTACAAAATGTTGGGGTAAAAACAGAAAGACGTCAAATCAGTTAAATTGTTTCAATGTTCTTTAAAACTTTAAAATGTGAATGGACAGAAGAAACTCATAAATAATCTCTTCAACAAGGGATTCCATTTCTGTCCTATTTTAAAGCAGACAGATTTCCTTTGGAAAAATGTGGTCCAAAGACATCAGTTATTTTCACGGCTGCTTAAGTCTCTGACAGATTGGTCGCAAAGGTGAGAGGAATTCGAGCCATATTTCTTACAACCTTTCTCCACATGCCAAAATACCAGTGGCCTGGCTATTAAAAAGCATACCGGGACCAACAAGTTACAGGTTGAGGTGTAGAAATTGGAGACATTCACACAATTCTCAGGAATCTCAATCTACTGTAGAAGACAAGTCCAGACGGCTAAAAAGTCTCCTCTTTCCACTTACATTTTATGACACCGAAATCTCAAAATTCTGAACCCAATCCATCAAATCTGAGTTTATTCTTGAATCTCAACTTGTCTCAATTCCCCCAAAACCCATACCGAATCCAGCTTAAAAAATTTTCGACTGCATTACAGTTCTAAAAACTTAGAATGTCCAATACTTTCAGTAATCTTACATAACAAATAAGGCGGTGTCTGCTGTCTAAAAAGGTCATACTGCTCTCATTCTTTCATGTTTTGTCTGAACAAGAGGAAGCTAATGTCCATTTGGTTTATTGAGGCCGAAATCTCATAAAGTTGAAGGTGGTTTAGGAATCTTGACATTCCATACTTTCTTACCTAATGGCCGATTTAATATTTAAGTGAAATCAGCTCAGCCCTCTGAAAGCCTTCCGAGGGGACAAAGGGACCCTCTGGGGTTTGAATTCGTGGAAACAATGAAGTTCTTAAAATACGGCCTATTGTTCCTCTTTTCAGTTCGGGGCCTCTGGAGGCTAGAGTACAACTTCTCTTACACAATCCACAATAATATTGTAGGCTGTAGTCCAGCAGAAGTGAGAACATGGAAAGTCCTTTGAAGTTGGAAGTTGGACAATAGGCCGGCTTTAAAAAGAAGTAAAAAGGTCCAAGCTGAATAAGACACCTTGGGAAGAATGCCTTCTTTCCAGCCATCAGAATTTTTTTTAGGTTTCATTAACAAAATTTGAACATGTTGTGAATCATCCTTGCTTGGGTTGGTGTTGGTATGTATTGTTAGTTCGTATTATTATTTGGTTGAGGTTTCATTCTGGAAGGACACGAATACCACAACATCATTTGTTATGTGCTGGATTTGAGCTCAAGGAATTATTAATTATGAGAGAATCAATAAAAGTAGGTAATTACACCTAGAACTTCAACCCTTGTTTGGTAATTAATATTTATGACAATATTCTACGATCCCTTTGCTTTGTAATTAGTTATAGGAGTTTATTTGTAAACAAAATTAATAATGTTTTAACACCAATGTCTCTTCCTCCACCAAAACGGCCTTGATGCATAAAATATAGGGCTATTTTGAGGAAGTTTAGCAGTCCATCGCCTAAGGCCGTTTGGTTACTGACTCGACACTGAATTGCCCATTTAAAACAGTGGATTTTGATGTTTTTTGGATGGTTTAAACCAACGGTATTAAACGAAGTGTGTTTTAAGCACTGGCCAAGCTGGAATCATATTCCACACACTGGCAGACCCACTAAGACGACCTCAAACTAATAAACTTAAGGAAAGGGCATCAAAACAAATGAGAGAGAAATGCTTGAAGATTCTTCCACATTTTATTATTGACATAACATAAGCCCCTATTCGGAGGAAAGAATACCGAGTTACTTTACAAGGCTGAGAATTAATCCCGGAATTCTTGGAGGAATTAGGAGGAGAGGAAATGAAATTGTTTCCTTTCCTACCAATTTCTTAGGGATTTCCAATTTACAAAAAATAAGCCAAACCGACCGACCACATTCTTCGGAGTATTAACTACGAACTACAGGCAGCCTAACAAACAATACGAAGAATACTAACCTCTACTTCCCAGACTTTGGACTTGGGAACAAAAATACAAACAGCAACTACGAACCAAAGCAACGAGGACTTAGATTTACGGCTGCATTTGTTGTTCTTAGCTGTCTAGATGCATATACAGTGCGTAATACATTCGGATACTGTCAACGATGGAGGAATGTGTATCAATTTATCCCTGGTTTGTTTTGTGAGGAAGAAATGATGCAAGTTGTTATGACTTGGACGGTGTATTTCAAAACAGGCGTTTGAGGCTCAACCCAAATTCCCAACTGTTGCTCCTCTCTTCGTCAACTGTTCAACAATTAAAAAGAGGATTACGTATAATCCATAAGGTTGAAGGTCAATGTTGTTCGAAAACCGTCAGACTTGCAGTTCATTTGCTCAGGATTTTCGTCAACCAAATTTTGCTTCCCATTTCCTCTTAATTATAATCACATTTATATTAAACTTTATTAAATCTAGTCTACTGAGGTCGGATGTACTAGGAATTTTTGTAGGTTTGTCTTATCCAATCAGCGGTTTCCTATAGCTCCTCAGCTCTTAAACCTCATTTTTTGACAAGATAAGCTATTTTCTTATGACTGGGATGTCTTAAATGGCAAAATGGCAATGTGAGCAAAGATATAAGTTGACAAAGGTCAGTTCATTAACTTTATTGTAATGAGGAGGAAAAATATAGACAGGGAAAGGAAGTCTGTGAAATTAGTAAATTCGGTTGAAATTCAAATGGGGGCAAAAGAAATGATTTATTCAGTCCTGTTTGCCATTGTTTTCTGCATTGTTAGATGCAGCTTATTTGCGGTCTATTCTTGTTTGATAGAAAGAGTAGTTAAGTAGATTTCAAAGTCCCTGATGAGATTGGTATTTAGTTGGTTTTTTTGGTATTTCACGTGGGAGATCTGTAGAGACTGGACAAGGAATGAAGCAACGGAATTGCTCCTGAACAATGAGTGAGAATGTCCATTGACAATTGGTGACAATTGCAGGGGATTGTTGTAATAAATGGGGATATTGTACCCGCCGATTATGAGAGTCCAAGATGTTCTTTGCCTAAGGAATGAGATGGAGTTGTTCTGAATGGATTTAGAATAACATTCCAAACTATTCATTCGATTCGGACAATGAATTTCTATTGACTCCGTCTGGTCAAATAAATCTTGTCACTTTGTCAGTTCAGAGAGATGAATGGTCGAGGTCAGTTATTATGTCTACTAAGGGCGGAATATAACTGCCCAGTCTTCAGTAGTTGAACTATTGTGTCATTACAGGATTCATTCACAAAAATGCATCCCAAGACCCCCAGCCCAGGTTCAAAAGGATGAGTTTTCTCAGGTGTTCAATCCATCCGGCCTTTTCAAATCTTCTTTGATTGAGAAGGAATTGCATTCCTTAAAAACATTAAAGAACACTGAACAAGATCTTTATTCAAGTACGAGTCGTACATGATGTAGGGTGAAAGGGCTTATACCTGGTAATACGATACCTACTCATGTTGACTGCTGACTCCCATTCTAGAGCATCCTTCTTTGAGATCTGGGTGGATTGGATGGAGTTCATGGAAACTTTCCTACTCAGATTCGGCTGTTTTTGAATACAAAGAGTTGACGAATTCAAGGAACGAGGCCGATTAATTGATTCCAGTACCTCGTTTCAGTATTTCGAATTCTTTTTCATGGAATTCCTATCACTTTTTAGAACGAAATGAAAACAGATAGGAAAGAAGAGACATCCATCAACTTCATAAAGCTACTTGTCTCATATTTCATGTCAGGAATTGCCAGCACTTTCAAGTTCCAAGGAATAGCTGTACCATGGAATATATGGAAAGAGGCAGAATAATAATAGTTTATGAAAGATTCCAAGAACCGAGTGGCTGGATTAATGGAATTGGGGATCCAGTCAGTCAACATTTGTTTTTCTCCTTGCTGTGGAAATCTGGAACTGAGGACATTAGGAATATAGAATTAGAGATTGAAGGAGGAGGCTTGTCAATTTCATTGAATTCAAGACTCAGATTTTCAGTGAAACGGCAGTTATGAGGCTTTGAAGTGTGCGATTATTGAGTGGCAGACTGGCTGCTTATTCTTCAAAGACTGGATTAAGATTACGCAAAAGTTCTTCTCAATCAGATTGCAGACTGCAAATTACAATTCGAGCAATTCGAGTCGAACAACGTTTTAAACAATGTCAGAAGGTCAAGGGTAAATCCGCTCTTAAATTAAAACGCTGTGACGTAACCGAACCAAAATACTTTGTATAAATTTCCATCTGCACGATTAGATAGAATAAGAGAGTGATTTAAAAATGTGCACATGGGAAGTTTCATGAATTGTATGTAATTTCACCAACCTTTCCAGCACCTTATTACCGTCCCTCGATCAGAGTAGATTGTAAGCCCCTTAGGATTCTACTACGGCATGTCCTATATATCGTGCAGTACAGGGAACGATTTTGTCCTTGGAAGAAGACTACGGAGATGAGATGGAAAATGTAGCGAAAGTAAACATGGAAGACTGACTTGTCCTTTCTCTCTCCCTCTAATCGTCACGTTCATCAGAGAGCAAACAAGTTGGGCCGCCTTTCACTTTTTACTCGTGCTGATTCATATTCCGAAAATTTCGGTACAAATTCAACAAAACTTTACCCTTTCCATGAAATATGTGACACAAAGAAGTTGAGGCTTTGGGCTCTTTTTCAACTAAGGCACGTGTCCGCCTGGGAGATTTCCCCAAAAAATCCCCGTACTTCGTCCCAGAAACATTTCAAATTATCACGGACGACCCTCCCTTCCCTTCCTCATCTCCTTCGAATAGGCCAGCCACCTTATCTAAACTTATCTCATTTTCTCAACCCCTTCTCAGGAATAACTCCAAGTCTACTACAGTAGCACAATATTTTACTCTTTAGCAGAAGTAGATTGCGTGTCCTATCTATTTGTAACTGTGCCGTACATGCAATACACGAAAGTCAGGTTTAGTGGAAAGAGGACTCAGAAATACTTACAGACTAAGCCATTTCCTAAGGCAAAGTTCCCGAAATCACCAGCCAAAGACAATAGTAAAAAAAACAGAGGTTCCTTGGAACTTTCCCCGTCTAATCTCATCCAAATGGGTATCAAGTCTATGGAAGAGCTCTGAGGACGTATTACCTGCGGGTTGTAGGGAGTAACGTTACTAGATAATACAGCCCCTTGACTACAGGGACAACATCGGCCATATAGGGTCATGTCATACTCAGTTTTGTGGTAAAGAAGGAGGAGATTGTTATCTGGGGGGGATAGAGCAATAAATAAACGTAGGGAGTAAATTAGCCTAAGTGCATTTGTAACTTGGATCAATCTCTCTAAGAGTTATCCGGATGCGTTCTATGGAAGAATGTGGTCGGCTGTAAATTCATAATAAATTATTACATCATCATCTAATGTCCTACTGAATTCCTGTACCTTGTTCCAAGTTTGTAAGCCTATAATATGAATGAAATGAGGACTAAGCGTTCGAAACCTCGTGAAGCAAGATGTATAGGAAATCCCTGCCGTTTTTAGACTAGAAATCTGCAATCGGCTGGAGTCTTCTCCACACGTAGTCAAGAATCTCATGAAATATGAGACAAACGGTCGATTTGAGGTTTCCTTCAACGTTTCAACAC
Source organism: Desoria olivacea (assembly GCA_034695115.1). NCBI lineage: Eukaryota > Metazoa > Arthropoda > Collembola > Entomobryomorpha > Isotomidae > Desoria > Desoria olivacea. Next base: position 12,206 of record JAQFZA010000210.1, read on the forward strand.
TTCCATCCAACCGCCTAGTCTCATAATCTAACATTTTGCTAGTCTGAAGGTCTACACAGACATTTGCTACGACGGCTGGGTGAAATTATCTGGAATTTCGAGTGCCGTGTACCGTCGTCATTCCGTATGGTGGACGTAGTATTTGAGAAATTGAGGATTTGAAAATTATCCCTACTCATAAATCTCAGCTACTCTTCCCTCTAATAACAATCATCACACATAATAACTTTCCACCGTCACCACCACCATCCACTATCCCTTATGCGACCACCAGAAACCTATGAACCACCACCACCGACTAGGAGATCAAGAGATCCCCTCTTCCATTCAGGAATATATGGAGATTTACTAGCCCAGCCTCTCATGTTTCATTTCAGGACTTGTGGATTTTGAAAACAGATATTTCGTTTCAAAACCCACACATTTACACTCCGTCATTCATCCCGGCAAGTTAGGGATGCACTTCGTTTTGCTTTGCTTCTTCTTGGAAGGCCACAATGTCTTTTGACTACAAGTTCCACGTTACAGTCCGCAACAGTTTTGAGATGTAGGAACTAATAGGAAGTATGAAGGAAATGGATTTGCTAGGTTGGACTTGCATTTGGTGAGGGAGACTGCCAGAGGAGTCAATCAGGCATAGCCTAATGGGGCGTTTGTTTGCTCAATTCTAAATCGAATTTCAACTTTTTTTTTACCTCTCTCCTCAATCCTTCTAAAATTTCCGATCCGAAAAGACCCTGGGTGGCCTGCCCTATGCATTTCTTTAAAGCCTTAACCCCTATGGAGAGGTTGGAAAAGTGTGGGGAATTGCTCTACATTAGGCAGTATTTTATGAACTTCTTGCAAGAAGTTAAGTGCAGGCAGGCAGAGGAGTCAGAGATGAAGCCCTGATGGGATGGATTGTAGTGGTGGATGGTGGCGATGAAGATCTTGGTGGTAGTGGCACTCCAAGCCTCCCAAGTGCATCCGACACCAAAACCTCTTAAGCTTTCACTCTTGATTTCCTTCAACTTTCCTAATTAGCTGACAACTCATCAAGCTGAGTTCATAACAGTTTGTCTGCAATTCTGCATTTCATAAGATTTAGGAATCCATTGCACAACCTTGTCATTTCCACTCTGCCTCTGAATGCATTCTTGGGAATGTATAAATCTTATGAAATCGTCAGAAACACACACATCCTAGCACATATCTATGCCAATCTGAAAGCTTACATTAACTTCATAACTATAAATGAAAATATAACAGACAATATTCAGAAAAAGTTACACTTGTTAGCATAGTAGTTAATTAATATATTTAGCAAACATGACAGTTCAACTCCCAAATACAAAAATAAACCATTGGAATGTACAACCACAATTAGTCCGATAACAAGCCAATGCATAAAGTATTCAATCTCTAAAATTGTTAGATTTAATAGTTCAAATTGAGTTGCCAAAGTCAATATGAATTGGTAGCATACACTTTGTGAATTGGGTGCACAATTTCAGCAATTTGCGATCGGAAATAGGAGAAAGTGGTTACCGATTGCTTAATTTTATGGGTGAATCTTTTGATCTTTTCAAACAAATTATTGTTTGTCATGAACATTTTTAAAAAAAGGAAAAAATTACATAATTTCAAAAATAGTGGTTTCATTTTTTCAAGCCCCTTGTGAAAGATGAAAACTGAAAGATGAGAAAGGAAAGTTGAAAAGGAAAAATAATTTAAATGCAATCGGAGTTAAATTTATCTGTAGGTGGGGGATATATTTTTGGCAATAGGAAGGTTGAAGTTATTTTATTTTTTAAATTGAAACTTTTGAATCCATTAAATTTCAACGAATATTTTTTCATTTTTCAAACGAGCTTTACATATTTTCATTTTTCATGAAATTTCACTTATTTTTCATCGCTCACGTGAAATTTCACCTAACAACTATGAAAATCTCAGATTTAAAGCTTGTTCAAAAAACGTTAAAAGTTGTTGGAGACAATGGAACTTTTGTCACAATTCTGAAAACCATGTTACGTGGGTTATTTCCCACATCACCAGACATTTAGTTTAGATCTAGTTCAACAAGACCGTAAAACCGGGAGAATTTGCCAATTGACTTCAACAATAATAATCCCCACATGCATACTGCCATCATTTACCGTGTCCACCTGTTTCCCAAACCAAAAGAGAATCTGAGCCGCACTCTGTACATGCTTCAGGTGCTTCGGGTATGTTTTTTGTACCTAAAACCTCTAAAAAGCGGCACATTATCTATTCATCATTTATACTGCATTACATCTCGTCTGCATTTAACCCCGGCCGACTTTGATGATTTTAAAGATGTCTTAAAATACGAAGGCCATACCTCTTACGTGTACTCATTCTTAAATTGGATCACATAAAAGGCACAATGCACAATACCTTTGTAAAGCGGGTACAGCACAGGACAAACAAAAACCAACCGTTTAAAACATCACTAAGTGATACCAGAATATAAAACAAGGGAAAAGTTTGCCTCTAAATTCTCCTGTAATTTCATCCCCATGGAGTAGGCAAACCGAGGCTGGTTTTTTTAATGCGCAACACGTGAATACACACACGGAGCTATTTGCCTATTGTTTTTATATGAGGGATCATGTTCTTGGTACATACTAAGTCCCATGTATGTATATTAAGCACATCCTTATCCACTGCTTATGTACATCATCCATTCTCAGTCTCATTCATACACTACGAAATGAAAACTTTGGCACCGAATCCTCCTCCTATTTAAATGGATTGACCTCCTGATTTTGTGTACATTAATAGGATTTATCATGGTCAATGGTTGGCTATTAAGTGTAGTGTTGCCAAAGCATGCAGTATAAAAAACAATCAATTCCAAACTTCATTACCTCCATTACTTGTTTTCTTACTCCTTGTGATTTAGTTGACGAATCAAACTAACTCGCTATAAATCCCAGTTGACACTAACATTAATTAAGTCACCACACCAAAAGCCTCCTTTTTAAAATCGCAGTGGGATAAATACATCCAAAAACGGTTTATTTCCGGGTCCAAAACACCTACCAAGCACCCTGGCTCATATATTCCCACCTGTCTCCTATGTCAATATTGTAACTCCAAGGAATATGTCATTCAACCTTACACTCATAAATGCATAACTACGTACCAAATGAGGCTAAAAAAAGCAGAAGAGGCGATAACATAACGTGGCTTATAAACAGCCCCCCAAAGTAAAGGAATACAAACGGAGAGAACATCTCTTCAAAGACATAAATAATGTCCCTCTGTTTTTTTGTAATATTCCCATTTGAGAATGAAAGAGTGCCGTCTTTTCCGGGTTGGAATCAAGTACCGGAGATAAGGACAAGACAGTAGGGCTAATTGATATTAACTTGCCAAGAGAGTTATGTTACACACCATACCATCCTCCCCATAAGCATATCGTATATCCTATACAGGCATTATCAACCTATAGCCGGATAAGCCGTTTAAGCCTCTAATAGCCTAACGCCAGAAAAAAGAGAATAGGCCTGGTTTGGCCCATGCTGGGCTCCTTCGTAAGTTAAGAAGTAACGGGTTGGAATTTACTATGTGGGTTTTAGAAATTAGCCTCTCATTTCTTTATTGGCTTTTCGGTTGAGGAAAAAAAGGGCGGATTTGAATTTTCTTCAAAATTAGTATGCACACATTCAACTTCATTCTCCTCATGATTATAATAAAGTACAAGGGGCCCCATTTCCAAGTTTGGGAGATTAGGGATTTCTAAATTGAAGAGAGGTTCAAGTAAAATATTTCAGGCTTGATTTCTTTCTTGTATTTCCTGACATGTGGGCCATGGAAGTGTAGGAGTTCGTGGAATTGGCTATTTGGTTAAATGGCAGTGTGTGGGCTATTTAGGTCAGTGTACCATGCGAATATGACACGAGGTGCTGTAGGTTTTGTTTGGATACTGTGACTGAATTGTCCCGATCCGCTTATCTCCGTCAATTCAATACGCAGTGGATCGTTAAGAGAGTGCGGGAGTCAAGAGTTGTGGGACAGGGTGGCGTTAATAAATGACCCATTTCATCTCCATTCGACCATACGGACTTTCGTGTCAAGTTTATGACATTCCTGATTCCAGGGCCTAGATCTTGGAAACTCTTATCTCCTTCTTGTATTTACAATCCTTATCCTCCACATGAACATTTACTCAACGTAACCAAGTCAAGCATGGAAAAAGCTAAATGCGGCAGATACGTTTGAGACGGGGAAAAAAATTTACATACAATTTCCAGAATTCCGTGGAAAAAATCCGGAAGTTGTCATTCGGAGACGAAAGAAGGATGAGAGGATGAGCTGTAAATGAACTTCCCAAGGTCTAAAGGGCTGGAATTGTATAATTTGAGGTTAGGGTTGATGAGTCGTTGAAATTTCAAGACCAAAATTTGAATAGGAACAGTCGTAATCATAAAGGCTGTCTCACTTCAGTTGTTTTTCGACCTTAGGAACAAAATATTATCAATGAACTAACTAACTGTGGACTCATGTACTTGCCTTGTTCTCTTCAAATACCAATGCTAAAACATTAATAAAACATTCAGTGCTAAAAAAACCATTCAAAAGGGCAAGGTTCATTTTTACACTTTTTTTGTTACAGTCGCCACTTAACTTTGCATACAATGTTTGAAATGTGAAATGTTTGCTTTTGTAACAGAAAATTATTACAAAATACAGACAATAGCTAAGAACTGTGGTGAGGATAGTGAGTAATTAAATCGAGATTAATCATCCATTTTAAAGTCGGCGACTGGCAATGATTTCTTCCGTATTTTATTTTCAAGTAGTGAATTGAAATCCGGAAAAAGTGATAAAAACGGATGCCGAAACGAAAAATAAGAAAACGGCCCTGATGATTTTAAAACATTTACTCAAGCAAGGTTTACTACCCCCAGCTTCTGCTTTTATTTTACTACAGAACTTTATGACTTCTGGCAATAACTAACTAACAACTATCAGTATCAACTATCAAGATATATACAGACATAGGAAAGGAACTAACATTGACAACTGACAACTGAGAAGGCAAGGCCCTGTACTTCACATTTTATGTAACTGTTCTCAGAACAAGTAGATTAACACGAAGTATCAAACGAGACGGCATCAAGGATCAATAGTTGTATTTTTTTTGCCTACTATTTCAGTATTTATTCTGTCCGCTTTTTAAGTATGATGGAATAGCTCATAAAATATGTCCTCCTTGAAAGACTCGAGGACCACACCGTTTAATAGGCAGTCTTCAAACTACATACTACATACTTCACTCCTCCAATACGGAACTACATACAATATAAAGAGCTCATAAATAGGGAAAGGTGCATTGGCTATTGGATTCGGTGTCCTTAACCATTTTATTGTCAATTCAAAGCTGTCAATTTTACTAGTCATCAAACCAACCCGAGAATCCAAGTACACGCCGTACACATGGACAACGGAAGTATTGAACTTATAGTGCCAATAACATTTCCTTTTATTTACTCTCCCTTTATCAAGGGCTGAGGGGAAGGACTTGTCCTCCTATATATGGCCAAGCTATTTTAAATGATTATTGGCAAGTGATTGCCCAGTATCCTCCTCACTTGACACCTTTATGAGCCGTAGAGTTGGGGCTGTAACTTTGGACTGTAGGCAGGCAGGCAGTGTAGTTTGTAAGCAAATAGGTGGTCGGCTTACAAGCCAAACAATATGTATCCTTTGGTAGTGTAATAAAAATCCTCATTTATGACTTCCCCTTTGTATTTGTTTGAGGATATCGGAGGTGGATGGATCATAAAGTCATTCATATGCACTTTGACCTCTTTGTTCGTCCTACGATCTGTTGTGCTGGTTTTTGATTGTGTATAGCAAACGAATTCACTTCTTGTCCGTTGCCCTCCTATCAGCAAGCAAAGTCGACATCAATGCAATCAGAAATGTCAAAATCAGGTCACTAAAAATCCTTACCAAAGCCTAGCCTGTCATTTCCCTTCTTTGGGAATAACTAGTTAGGTTGATCAAGAGGCTCAAGCTCAAAACATTAGAGGCCTTTTCAAAAGATGAAACGGACGTCGTAAGTCTTTCGATTGATTCTCGGCATGAAAAGACCTACAATAACAGAAAATAGAAAATTAAAAAAAAACAAGTTCAAAAACCAAAGCTCAACGTAGTTGAATTATTGTTATTATTTATTGTAGGCAATCAGTCCTTATTACAATCAAGAAGTTGTATACAGATCCAGAGAATTTTGAAATGTATGATTATAGCTTACAACCTAGCATCCTTGTAATTCGTATTAAGTAGTAGCTTGTTCTAAATTACCAAAAGTTCATGCTTCGTAGTTGTAGTACATTTCCATTGAAATAAGTAAGTTAATAATTGTAGTGTTTTTAGCTTACGATTTTAGTCACTAAAAATGTTTCGGAACAACTGAAACTGAAACTAAAGCACAAACCCAACAAACCCAACAAGAAAACACTAATAATTTGACCTAAATGCGCGATTATCGGTACAGCTTAAATTGATAACCTGCTGGTAAAACTGATAAATTCATACCAATAATGCAATAAGTTTGTAAACGAAGCCTAAAGATATACTATACTGATTACGTAGGAATCTGAGTCCTTCCGGTGGTGGCTGGTGATGATGGTGGTGGCAACAAATGCCAAGCACATTTGTCATCTCTGTCTTTGGCCTATTTGAATCCTCCATTTCCGCTCCTTGACATTCTCCACATAACCATCACCTATAGACAACGAGACATTGAACATAAAGCTACAAGCCGAATACTCCTGATTCCTTACGAAATTCCAATTTGTACACGTAATGCCAAAATATGACAATTAAAACAAGTAGCGAGGGCCATTCACAACCTAAGCGATATATGCATATTAAGTCTTGCCTATTGACTTGACGCTTCTGTAATATGGGATTCTCATTGCTTAAAAGGGTTTCGACAGAAATTCGGACAAATAAATTGTCAATGATTATAAATTATAAATCCACATAAGCCTACTGTAAGTATTTGATGAGAGCAGGACAACCATGCGAATACAATATGAGATTATTTGCCCTATGACACTGACTACCCCTTACGATTACCCTTCTTGACTGACGCAGGTTATGGACGGCCATGTTCAGTATTTTAAATTTCCGCTTATGCATTACAAATAATATTGTAACTCCTCTACTTCCATATATCCGAAATAATAAGATGTGTTCCGTGTGATATTGAGAACTATTTATGGTTGTTTACCTTGGCTTCTCCTATAATTGCGTACTTTGTAAAATAATTTGAAGCTTGTAGCGTTGAACTTCCAACTTCCCCGAGGAAGTAGAAGGGAGCTGGATTAAGTAAACAGCCCTCTGATGATGTTGGATATTCTCATCCTCCGGACTGTAGAGTTAATGGAGTTTGAAATTAAATAAGTTAGGACTTGTTGTTCTTGTCTGATTTAAAATATTTATAATTCCATCCAAATCACAACCTTCTCCTGAACTGCTCCTATAGAAAGAAGCGTACACAACTTGAAATGAAAGCGGAAATTCAACATCAGCACTTGAGTGGATTCTTAATTGAGTTTGACACTTACCTCATGTAAAATTGCGTATCAACTCATAGATTCTCAGTCCACCTCTGGATACTCTTCCCTTCCTTCATGTGCATTTACCTCATTTACGGTGGTTATGTGTGTGCATCAACTTTTATAAATCTCGGTAAGGTTAGATTCACCTTCTTATGCGGAAACCGATGCTGATTATCATTTCCCATTGATGAGCTTATTCAGCCTTGTTACTGGAAATATGAAAAAGCGTCGAATAGTAAATTAGTGTACATACTACGGTAGCTAGGAAACAGCCCATCCTGATTAGAGTTACAATTCAAGACCATACCTGTGATTAAAAAATTCTAGTGTAGAATGTAGCGAGGGATTGGATGACTGAAATTATTTCCGAGCCGATTTCCTATGACAATTTACTATAGAGCTTCCCAATGTGAGTATAAACCTAAAAGTTAAGTATACTACATGTACCACTGTCTTACTACAACGTAGTAAGGTGTGGCTTGATGGCTTGTTAGGTGGTATCGTATATGCTACTTACTATGTATATGGTCCTCGGTGTAAAAATTTCAGATCTGAATGAGCCGAATGATAAGAACACGGAAGTTGGATCCAGAGGAGAGGATTCATTTGGAGCAAGGCGAGGGAGGCAGGAAGGGCCTTTAGTTTGGATTTTGAATGAAATCGTTGAGAATAAATAAAGGAAGGAGTTCTGTTTGCATTGTCAATCTTCACCCGAAGTCCTTCGGGCTCTTCTGAACTCAGGGGCACTCCAGTTCAAAGATGTATTATAAACAGACACTTCTTCCAGTCTTAGGAAGAGAGGAGGCTTCCTGGAACAGTCTCTATAGCCGTTCATCCACTTCTGAATTAAATTACAGAGAGAAACTTGAGATTTGAACTCTGAAGGTTTTTCAGGCCTGGGTTTTTTAGAATTCCGGATCCGTTTACGAAATCAAATAAGAAGAAATAGGAGGATGAATATGGAAGCTGAAGGAACGATGGGAAAGCTGAAAAACGGACTTTTAAGGTTAAGGGCTGTGCATAAAGTGTATTTGGCGACTGAGCATTGAGGATAGGTGATATAAGGGCACATTTTGCTAACTGACCAGTGAGGACTAATTGGCGAAGTTTTTTTAGCCTTGGACAAAATTTGGTGGCGGGATCTGAATAGATAATTGCAAAAGTTTATTAGGATTTGAATGATTCTCAACGATTCTCTATTGTAGAATTAGACCTGATAATACAATATTGAATGCTATTATCAACATTGGTAAATTACAAGTGGTAATTTTGCCAATAATGCCAATGGAAATTGTTCGAGGAAATTTTTAGTTAACGAAATCACCTCAAAGGTTTTGGCGTGGTTTTGCTGCTTACAATTACAATTAGCTGAATAGCCCCTAACTAGAGGAACTTTTATGAAATCAGTTCGGAGAAGAATGGTACGTAGCCTCTTATTCTCGTAGCTTAGAATAAGAGATGAGGATTTCCTAAAACAGCCGAAGTTCTTCTTTTATTTCTATCTGCCTTCATAATTTACCCGGAATAGTGAAAAATTGTATGGAAAGCAAATTTGATAAAGACAGGAGACGAGAGAGTAGTTTTTTTTATTCTAAAATTTTTTCCAGGGAATGTTTTTCCTCTTGTGCCTCGTTAAAGGAAATAACTTCCTCAGATGTTGAAGATGGGATGACACACATAAGAATCTATTAACAAGGAGATCCCTACAAATATAATATTATGGGCCTATAGGAAGTCGTGAATCATTTTTTGGGGATGATGTCATCCTTCCCAAACCTAATTTTTTTAACTAGCCTTCGCCACGAAAAACCTTATTCTTCCTAAAATCCCAATAATATAAATTTAGAGAAGCACTCACCTTGTAAGGACAAAGGTTAGGGCCAAGGATACCAAGCGAATCGCTAGAACTGCCATTGCCACACCTGACTGACTTAACCTACTTATGAATATTTGCATATCCGAGGAACTTTTCTCTATGTAAAAAAGGAATCTTCCGCTTTTACGTTTTCGAGTCACAGGTTGAACCTTGCTGAACCTAAACCCTCGTAAATACGAGAAGATTAACTAGAGGACTTTTTTAGGAGTACTTCTGCAAATATTATGAGCCCGGAAGTTACGTGTTTGAAGTTTGAAGCCGAGGAACTCAATCTGTTATCCCCACCACCACCTGTGACCTAAGAGATCTTAAATTTCAAACCTCATTCCAATTATTTACCTTTTCCTACGTCCACCTGCGTCATCATTTTCTACTTTACTCATCCCCATTAAATCAATGGATAAAAACGGATATACTGAATGTAACACCAGCTTCCAAAGTTCAACAATTTATTAAACTTAGCCCTGTAGATCAGCACATTTCTATGCTCTGTTTTTCCTCCACCACTACATACCAGCAAACACCACTCAGAAGTTAAGGTATCTCACAAAAAAACATCTCGCAATTGCATTAGCCATTCATTCATGCATGTACATCCATCATCATCATCCAACGGCAGTTGGATTCAAATTTCGATAAGATAATTGAAAATGTTAAAAAGAAACCAAACGCATAAGTCTACAATCCTACCTCACAGTTTGGTGTCAAAGGTTAATGCAGACTCCTTGTAGTTTCATGAACTGTGATTGTGTGACACGTCTCTGTCAAAGGACTTTTCAAACATTACGCGTATATATTAAAACGCTAACGATGTCAGATTTAGAGTGTTGAGACTTGAAGGTTTTTTTTACCAGAGGCAGGGAACTAGCATGAGAACATTTTTATTTCTGAGGCTTGAGAAAGCTTGGACTTAAGTTAGTCAATCTGTATGTAGGAGGTTACTGGAGGTCGTAAATATTTAATAGGCTCAATTTGAAAGGGTAATGAAGATGCACATTATGGCAACTAATCTCTAATGTTCTCTTGTATGCCAGGGGGAGGGGGCAAGCGGCCAAAGTGCATCTCACAAGTCTGGAGCCAACCCTACCACCGTCTTCTTGAGTTCTGGAGTCCCTAGCAGTCGAGGGTGATGATGATGACGATTATGGAGACTCACTTCGCATTCAGATCATAACAATAACCATAAACATAAACAGCCTGTCTCCTCCGTTTCAAGAAAGCCTTCCCTTCCACATTTCGGAATTGGAATTGGCCCTTTTTATGAATTTTATGAAGTGGGAACCGAACAAGGTCGCCTCTTGTAATCCAAACTTTTAAACTAACCAATTTTTTCTACATCGCCGTCGGGGCTGTCCATTAACTCTCTCCGGCAATGCTCATATTCATTATCCAACGACCCCCAACTACAACTGTCCGATTTCATACATTCATCACCAGCCAGCGGATAACAAACCCAGCTCCAAGTTTTAAACAATCAAATGTTGTTTGTTTAATATACGGGCTAACTTCAACGCTTGGAACCGTTATACTAGCTGGTACATATTAGGATAACCCCATTTAAGTTGTCACCTTAGTCGAGAAAAAAATCTGCACAAGAGCTTACACTCACTTACCACATTGTGCATGTGCTAGCTTGTATAGGAGAAAGCGGATTTGCTGTAAGAAGTTGCTTGCATATCCCCGTAGTCAGTGGACTAGCCGTTTCATGATAATCCCAAGGATTTCGACAGCATTGGAGGAAATAGGAATTTTAAGGAAGTGTTGTGCCCCCAGAGATAATTTTATTTTTACTTTTATGAATGGACGGAGATCAAAGAGCTGAAAAAGAGGGCGAAGTTCAGAGGAAGTTCAATGTCGATAAGAAGTACGTATAAGAATGGGGGAACGGAAGCTTCAGAACAAGTGAAATCCCTTAACACTTCCAAATCCCCTGGCCATATTTTTCTTTCCGATATTATTCCTCTTGTGAAGGAATTCTTATTCCGCTATACTCAACCATTGTCAGATTGATAGACTCCGTCCTACTTAACTTTCTTAGCTTTAGAAGAGAGTGGGAATTAAGTCGTAAATCGTAAGAGTGTGTAGTTCCTCATCATGAGATAAGGTCACGTGAAAAAAAATCCACTCTATGATGACGATGACAACGGAGGAAAAAAATGTGGAGGCTCACAAGAGTGTAAAGTCCATCAATTCCCTTGAGGACGGATGGAGAGATATGATTACTTGCCAGGCATTCCATTCGGCTGACGAGGCCTTCATTTCATACCGAACTTAATTCCTACAGGCTATAAAGAATATTAAAGGAACTGTTAGATTTAGGTTATAGATTCCCCATCCAACTAAATACTCCCAAGAATTTCTAAAAGCAGTTCTGAAGGCAGATAAGCCGTCCTTATCTTCCGAGGGACTGATCGTGAGGCAGAAGTTCCTTATTCCACCATCAACATTGACCGAATAAACTATAGAGCCATAAGTTTACCACTGGGAAAAATATGATTAACTAATTTTTGGCCCTTAGATCGAAAAAACTATATCGTAGATCAATATCCGATGCAACATGAACATAAACAAGGTTGAACTGGAATGACTCATCAATTTTAAACGGAAGGACAAGTCAGGCTTCTAAAATCCTTATATATAAATCAATAGCTCACGCACGTGTGTGTGGGTGGCTTGTAAGGTTACACAACAAAATTCGAGGATATTGATAATCCCTAATTGGAAAAAATTGGATTAAAAAAAGAATTGTCCATCCAAAGTTCAAAGAACTTGTATCAAGGGTTGTTAGTTGTTGGTCTTGTTGATGGATTTTTACTCAAGTCGAAATAATACTTGAGTAGATTAAGAGAATCTTAATGGAGGATGTCCCATGGGGCCATTACTGCTTAATTTGACATGAGGGACGACTGCCATGCCACCGGCAGTTCTTTCTGATGAAATACAATAAAATAGAAACTAATTCCTGTCCATCTTTGACCTTTGACCGAAGGAGCTAATCCGCTCCAAAAGATAGGAGACACGACTTCTCTGGCTAATTTAATTGATTTTTTTAGCCATAAAAGGATACCCGAAGCCCTCCTGCCTCCCCTTACCTTTGGACATGTTCATGTAGATAGATGGAACTTCGTCAGGCTTCTTATAAAATTTCCTCTTGATGAATAACTCCCGACCGGGACAGGTAACTAAGGCTGACCCTGTTGGACTTGAGAATATTACATTTTCCTACGAATTTCGTAATGCTCAATCTAATTCAACATTGTACATTTGGAATTGATGGAAGTAAATGAAATCGTAGGTTACAAATGAGATTGAGGAAGACCAGTTTGGCCTTCAACTTCGACATTGAATTCCCAATTCTTTTATTATTTATTGCCTTCTTTAATTAATGAATTGTCAGACCCATTCATCCGAAATCTCGGCTCATTCGTCGTATACATAATGAAATTAAGCTCCTTTTGAAAAACTAACTCAATTAAGTAGGTAGAGATTTAGACTACTCCCGATTCCTGGCTCTTGAATTTGGCAAATTTCATCTATACGATAGACTTGAAAAACAAAACTGGTACCATCATGGACATACCTATATCCAAATATAGTAAGATCCTTCAACCACCTTGTTCTTACCAATCAAAAATCGCTCTCTATACCTACCTCTGGTCGTCTAAATAGTCGTTCACCTGGGCAATCAGAATTTAGAAGTCTTAAGGACAAATCAAACCATTTCAAAGGCTCAAAAACCTTACTTAAGGATGTACAAGCAGATGCATCTGACACACACGACAATAGACCCACCACCGCTACATTAAACGGTCGGGTGCAGTCATATTCAATCAAGATATATCCAAGGTTTCAAAGGGGATGACGAGATAGAAAGCGTAAGGAATCAATCGATTGATTTGCCTCCACTTTCTGGAGTCTCCTGACCTACAATCCGGACTTGGAGTATTAACAGTCCAAAGATTATGAAACCGATATCCCATTCCATGGTTTTGAGGATATGTATAAGCTTAGCTACTAACCTAGAGCTCTGTTTCTGTAATTCAACCAGGGGTGGTATCATATCATCTTGTATAATAGAATAGGAGAATAAAAGCATGATTCAAATACACCAGTCAATTCAAAAAACACTAACCTCAGGACAGAACCAATGGCTGTTTTTGAATGGAAGAATCCATAGGTCATCTCATCTTATGTATCCATTTCCAAGTGAAATGTATTCAAGTATAGACTATTGAGTGCATATCATCGTCCTGAAGATCTGAACTGATAAGACCTCACCTCAATATTGTGCCATACGTCTCTACAGGGCACTTACAAAAAACTTTCGATGTCATGAAGTACACGCCAAGCCAAGGTAAGCCAAATGCCACCCCTGCCATCCACAATGGATGAAGTATGGAAGTCTCAACATATTCTTGATCTACGGATATTGGGAAATAAAGGCCGGCTGATTGTCAAGAGATTGAGACTTGGATTTTGGAAGCCCCTGACCCTTTTATCAATTTAAGAGATTGAAAATGAATACAAAAATCCATCTCGAAGCCCTAAGGCCTCCATCCTCAAAGACTTAAAGATCCAACTAGTCAATCTAAAGGTTACTTCAAAAACACCTGGTTCCCACTTAACACGAGCCATAAGCCTGAATTAAGGACAAGGATAAAAAAAACGGGCTAAGATTCTCAAAAACTATTCAAGAACTTCCACCTTGCTGTAATTTTCGGCTTTGATAAGGGTCCTTCATAAACAATGGATGGCCTTTGACACCGAAATCCTGTTCTAGTCTACGTCAGTGAAGGGACTGATGAGGGCACTATGCAAAATGCAGTGAGATTTCAGTGTCAGCTGGACAAAGCCTAAATACGCAGATCATCAATTGATCAGGGAATATAAGACGGAGGTAATTCATTGTCAACTGCCGTAGTTTGTGATCCGTCCCTCTGCACTTTGGCAGTCCAATCAACCCCAGAGAATACGGATTTCAATAGGCTCTGATTTTTTTTCTTCAATTCTAAAACGTTGAATCCAATCCCCAAAACTGCATCTCCTTTCTTGTCCCTTTCTTTTGTTTACATTGCATACAGGATTGTAAAGATTGAATGGAGTTTTTTTCTGTTAAGAAATCTAGTAGACACTATAGTAAATAATATGAGCCAAGTGTTTACAAGACAAGGTGGCTAGGGGTTATAGTTTTTAAGGGTGCAATGTTAGGTCGTACATCTTCCTGGCCCTTTTGTAGCCGAGGAAGATGGTAGGAGTTGTCAGGTCGGGTTTGTAAGTTTTGATTCAATTAAATGGATTTCGTCCGACTTTTTTTTGTTTATGTTCCATTCAGAGAATCCAGACGTTTTTGAATCATATCCCTTCGTCTGTCACATTTCTGAGGTTCTTTTGAAAGGGTCTCTGAATCGGTTGGTGAGTTATGCACTACCTTCCTCCTGTATCACGAAGGCATGTTATCCAACTTTTGTATGAATTACATATAAATTATTATAATTCAGAGCTCTAAAGGTTTGCTCTAGTTTGGCTCAGCTCTTTTGTCAATTGTCAACCTCTCGCCTTTGCCCTGTCCCTTCTTTAAGCCATTTCCCAAGTCTACGGTACAACCACTTGCGTCTATTCATTACAATTCAGAACTTACGATTTACAATACAACAGCAGTCAGCCATGACTTGCCTTTAAAGGTAGGTCTGGTTCCTTGAAAAGGCTGCAGTAGGCCTCACCTGTCTCTCTTATAGGTACCTTAGTTTGGCTTGATCTGCCTTAAGATTTCGATCCTCCGTGTAGTTTAAGAAGTGAGGTCAGTTAAAGTTCAGGCGTTTTGAATTTAAAAGAAACGGGGGACAGGATATGACCAGAATTGAACCAAATATTTTAGATGTGCTTGAGTCGAAGTCAATGACAACAATTAGGTATTTATTGTCTCTAAATTAATTACATCAGTCATATCATTTTCACAGAAGTAAAGTTGCCTGAACCACTATTATTTGATGCCACCGTATAAGGTCACCCTTAAAATGCCATCCGAAGTCATGATTCAGATTGAATCGTAAGCAGAACAAGTACCCATGCTCCATCAGGATATTCTGGAGGACTAAAGTGTCTGGAGATAAGAAATTCCAAGTATTCAAATTCCTTAATTGATCCTAAGAGTAGATTGTAGATTAGTAGGCTTCCCTAAATGGCTATTAGTCAAGTGTACATTTAACAAATCTGTGCCTGGGTAATTTATTTCCTTTTGAAGTTTGACTGTCTGAAGATGTTGGATGTTGGATGTCATGGAAAACTCCACTTCATGGCAGAGGAAGACTCGTCTTGGTGGTCGGCCTCGTTTTGAATTCAGAGTACAGAGTGCAACAAGACAACAATCCCTCATGAATCATTTGAATTGTGCTCATAAATACACACTGTGCATAACTTTGTTATAAACATCTACTCGCAGTATGCTTTTCTTCTTCTTCTGTAACTCTTCAATTTCATTGTGAAAGGGAATTGAATAAAAATACACTTCCTTGGGATCCTCATAAATAAATCGGAGTTATCTCCTAAACGGATAAGAATTTTATTTGAATAACTTAAGGGATTTTTTTTATTTATTTAGAATTCATAAACGACGAAGACTAGCAAAGCGGGTAGTCAGTGAGGACTTTATGTCGTCTGTGATTTAGTTTTAGAATCAATAGTTTTGAAATCAATTTTAATGACACAAAATTCAAGTGTTATTACTAACCCTTTGCCTGATTCTTTATTAACCAAACGAATTTTAACCAACATTTTTAGAAATGCTTGGTTAGCTGCAAAATAGAAGTTGTGACTCACCAATGTCATTTTTCAGCATGTCGATCACTTGATCGACAGGAGAACGTATATATTTCTTGTCTCATTTCCTGTTTTCAACAAATCCATGAGCTTGATATTAATGCCCAACACTATCGTTTAGCATAGATCAACAAACTTCTAGTGGACCTCCAAAGGGTCATAAAACATGAAGGAGAATACACGGCAAATATCAAAGAGGATTTCGTAAAATCACATAATCAAAGACGGATTTACCTGTTCGTAAGTCCTTCTTCTTCATTGCCTCTTCACCCTTAAAGGCTTTTAACATCCACTTACACACTACAGATTGTAGATATCTCATAATAATCTATTTAAGCATTTTCCCTATTTAATCGTTTGAAACGTACACGTACGAAAAGAGGGTCTTTTTGAACACTTTAAATTCCATATCATCGTCCGACATATCCTCCTCATATATTTATATGAACGTGAATGCCCATCCGACTTTTCGTTTGGTGGGACAAATCTCTCTTGGAATGTCATTTCTCTCATCCCCTCCCTTAGCTGACTGTTCGAATTCTCCTTTTCCGAGGCTCCCAGGCCTGACCTCACAATGAACTTTGGGAATTTACTCAAAGGTTTCGTTTGGAGAATTTAGAGGTAGAAATGTATGCAGGCTTAACTATTTACAGCTTCTTATAACGAATTATCATCTCAAGTTGCATGAATCATGATTCCTGAATACAGCTGCTTGTATTTTGTGGCCAAGGATTTAAAAAAAACGTTGAGGAGCCAATTAAGAATTGATGTTTCACGTTATAGGAGTATTAATAAATATTAAATCTGTAATAAAAACATATCCATTTCTGCCTTCAGGGTTCGTTTGAATTCCAATTCCTGTAGCATCACATTATAGCTAACCGAATTAAAAGGTTTGATTTAAATATTCAGGAATTTTTCCACCAACTAGCCCTGAAGTAAAATTACTGACTTTTAAACCAAATTTCTTCAATAAAAAAATAATAAGCACCCAACCTATTCCAAATCGATTGGAAATATGAAAACCCCCATCGGCCTAACCAATCCTTTCTGAAGGTTTCCTATATTTAGAATCTGAGATACACTGCAACTGCACGCCTTCAAAATTAAAGCCCACACCCCTTCCTTGTTCTTATTAAGTTTTTTTATCATCAAAGAGATTACAAGAGCTTCAGCTTAATGTTGGACAAACAAAGAGCAACAGCCTCATAATAAAATCCCATTATACGTAAATACAAAAAAATCCCCTCTGAAGGAGGATATAGCAAGAAAGTCAATAAATTCCATGGAAGTAAAAAAGCGATAAGTTCAAATTGAAGAAGAGATTTCCTTCAAGGTGAATTACGTGTTTTTTTTAATCTCTTCGATTCTTCATTTTTTAAGCCCCCGGACCTTTTTTCTCAAACAATGATGGACCATGACCTGCCTTCTTCTAACTATTGTTAGGGAGGATGAGATGTTTTCTATTTATGTAGAAGATAGTGCACTGTGGGCTATTATTAGGTTAAGACGAAGGGTTGGTCATATTATGCTGGACAAAAAAGTCAATTGAAAATCAAGCGTGAAGGGACTGATTTCCAGCTTGATTTGATATTTCGAACTTGTTATAAAAGGAAATCACTTGGGGGAAATTGGGATGAGATTCGAAAAAACCTTGGAGATTTTGAGACTTTGAGAAAGTTAGTTTGTAATTTTGGAAGAACGGATGTTTGTGAAGCTATTTTCCAATTACTAAATTGGAGACGTTGGATTCTGGATATTTCCGGGAAATGAAAGTTCCACTGAATTCTGTTTCCAAATCTCTTCAATTTACCAACCCTTTTAACCTCAATTGCATGTAGTGTGTGTAATCATGTAAATAGGCTTCGTTCTTTGTGTACGAAAGTATTGCTTAGATTCTAGACTGTAGTCAGTCCTCGAAAGGGGCTGATTATTTTGTCCACATCCTCTAACCGAAACCACAGTGGACTCGGAATTACTTTTATTTAATGATTCATTTACTCAGAATTTAGAAACCTCCTTACTCCTATCGTGTGATATGTAATCAATTAGGTTATTGGAATTTCTTCGTATTTCTTACCATATGCTTTATGATTAGGCAGTTGTTGACGAACTTTATTCAAAAACCGATCTACCGGCCACTCCCTATTCCTTTAACGAATGACGATGGAAGGATGTTGACGAAAAGACGGAAAAGCAATTGATAAGTCGTAGCATTTAATTAAATCTGTCTGAAATCGAAAACAACTCAGCATCATACATCTGAATACATCCGGATACGAGATTCAATTATCAAACTCCATGACACTGCAGCTATTTTACGATTCCAGCTGTCGATTAACAGAAAAATGTGGCGAAGTCATCTAAAATATTAAAACATCAGCTGAAACAGGATGAGTCAAGGTACCTTGCGGTTTGTAGTCAAATTTCCACCTTGCCTTTGCAAGCAGCAAATGACACGATTTCCCGTTTTGCCAAAGTAGACAAGAAGATAGAACAGCTGAATTGCAGCCAAACCCTACCATAATTATCCAGGTGGGCTAGGATTTTAAAACCGTATTTGCATCTCAATTCACGCGACAAAAGTCCCGTCTTGTAGATTTGAGATAAGCCTGTACAAAAAAATCATCGTGAAAACGGGAATGGATGTAAAACATGAATTAACTTTGGCACGAACCCTCATCCGCCTCACTTCAATTTGCTCATTGCAATCTCACAACTTTAAAATCCCATTTGAATAAGATGAGAAGAACGATGCCATAGCGTGTACAAGACAGACCTACCTGTCATAATCTTCATCCCAAATTCCCATTAATTTACGAGCTCGGGCATATGGCAGAGAGGGCTGCCTGCTTGTTTCCCTATTTTTAAGAAAAAGTATAATTTCATTTCGTATAATTATTTACAAAGTTTCCCCACCACGTGTCTTCATGTCTGGAGGGGGACTGCATTTAATACAATTTACAGTTAACACATGAAAAGGTGGAAAGCAGCTGATCTCCGTCTATCAACTTGTACATACATTCTAACCTCTCAGGTGTTGACGGCTTTAAAAATTTTAGACGAAATTTGACGCTTCTTATGACTCTTTTCTAAGCTGCCCACTTCATCCGTATTAAGGCTACGTAGAACGCTTCACCGTAGATTGACCTCACTATTTCTAGCTTCAACTGTAACCTAAATATGTTAAATGTGATTTAGCGTATTGTAAGCTACCCGAGAGAAGCCCATTGCTAATACAAGGCAGAGTGTAACTGCATAACAAATAGAGAAGGACATGAAGAACAAGACTTAATGGACTTGGATGTAAGACGCGTGCCAGGTAAGGAAGTGCTGGACACAAGAATTAAGTGGTTTCCTTCAAAGGCTGAAATGAGATGGAAAGTAAGACGGCTTGTTCAAGTCGTTGAAGGGGACAGGTGTTCCACATACTTAAGAACTTAAAATTGTGATGATGCGGGCCAAGAGGCTGTGCATGGCTTGATACTGAAACTGTTGATCAAGGGATGGCACAGCTTCTTGAACAACACGTCACGTCAACCTGGTCCATCAGGGTCATCATCATCATCTCATGTAATGAGGGACAAGAGGTAATGAGTTCTCATTTTTTTCCTCCAGAAATTATAAACGGTTTTGTGAAATATGTTATCCGAATCTGAACTTATCTCCCAAGCCTTTTTTCCTTACTGGGGAAATGAATGCCATGCCATATTATGAGTTTCTACTCTCCAAATAGGGAATGTAGGAGTACAAGATGAAAAAACAGCTCCTATAGTCTCATCGTAACTTTCAAGTTCGGATTTGCTATGCCACTTGAAAAGTTTGAGGATTGAGTTGAGACGGACAACCTGTTGCTCAGAAAATGATGGTTCCTTGTCCTGCACCTGGTTTGGTGGCTTACTTTCCGGATCTTGTAAGAGTTTCAGAAGTTCAGAGTGAGACGTAATAAAATAACATACGGAAGGCGTCCTCCACTCTCAATCTGCTATCTCATCTCATCTGATCCTGGAGGAGTTGGTCATTCATAATTTCTTAGCAAAGGGTTGATTACCAAGGTTGATTAAGTTTGGATCCTATTTTACAATTGTGTACACTATTGAAAGAAAATATTCGATGTCCATGATGATAGTAAATGCTATTCAATAAAATCCTACATGAAGTTTGCCTGTTGTCCTAGATCCAGTATTATCTAACCACACTTGGTCAAATGAAATAATAATCACCTGCTCTTCGGCATCTCATACGTGTAAATTCCACTTTAAAATTACTATAAAGCCCGTGCTCAGGTTTAACCTGTTAGCCTCTGAATACCAATTACCTGAAAATACATTACCCCATCAACCTGTTGTATACATACATACATCCCCCAAAAACCGCTTTTCTGTTTACAAAATCTTTCTATAATTTAGGTACTTTTATTAAGCATGTGGTTGTATACTAAACAAATCCAGTTGTAATTTTATAATTTATGAAATCTAACAAAGCCTAAAAAGATGAGAGGTTGACTGGGCTGTTCTGTGGCTTTAACATCAGTTAGCCCTTATATTACCCCTAATACATTTACAAGAATAATATTTTTACGATCATGATTACGATTATTACTAGAATGGAGGCAGGCAGTGAGTCGGTGTTTATTATAACACTCACTTCATCTCCTTTACATTTCAAAGTCATAAAATCTTGGTCCTAAAAGTGGAGGCTATTCAAGTTCCAAAGTAATTCAAGGGCTTCTTCGGTCCCCATATGGCATGGATGGCAAAACAAAGTCAGGTCGACCATCGCCACGCGTTCATTGTAAAGTTGCAACCAACAGATTTAAAAGATTCATTTCAAATTTTCAATTGTTGAAAAAAACAGGGCTAGATGTTCCTTGAATTGTCCAAGTCTATTTTCCTGACCTTCCGGACTAACAATTCGATAGCTTACACAACATCATAGCTTATAGAAAATACGAAATATCAACAAGAGGTATTCTCCAGTATGTACATAATAAGATTTGTTGAAAATCCAGTGCACGTGGCATCTGGATTTATTTAAGCATTTAAAGCCAGTCAATTACAAGAACCTTCCATCATCTCATCCAGTTTTTTTGATGAGGGATGAGGTCCAACTTTCTTTGATGATTTTTACAGTAATTTCAGATGGAGTCTTGAGTTTTTTGGGCTACAGGCTTTAAGTTTTTGAGACTTTTGGAGTTTTAGAGACATGGCCCGTGCCCAGTTTGGCCGGAGGGTTTGATTGTATTTTTATTATTACAGGATACATTTACACAAGTACGACTGGATATATGTATAGCCTTTATATGATATAAGATGATGTTAAAATCTGTAAAAGGGACGGTTATTCTTATTTAATTTTTTTCCTTGCCCTTCTCCACCGATTTTTATTTTACTTTCCAACAAACATCTGCTCCTCTTTGGCTCTTTTTCCTTACCTCGTCTTTTGGGATAGAATCTGTACGGGAAAGCAAAGATGATGTTGAACTTGTTGGATGTTCAACATACATCTTCTGAGCTTGAGCCCTTTTGAAGCTCGAAAAAAATCTTAACATCTGCAGATGCACTTTGAAGAGGGGGACTTGGATTATTACAGATTAGAAGGAACCTGGGCCCTATAGCTTGTATTTATAAGGATAAGGCTACGAGATATTACGGCGTGTCGCGTGCAAGGAAGCTACAACCGACCATTAAACTGGGCTAAACCGTTTATTTCCCGATGAATCCTCCACAAGTTTTTTTTACTTCTATTAGTTCATATTCATGTGCCATGTGTCCAGGTGCAGTTGCATGTAGGAAGATGTACAAGAGTCAGCTTTGTCTACAGTCTCGAGACTTGGGGGTGATGAGCCTATTTTCAAAAATACTTTCCTTGTAATAGCATGGACTGGGAACATAGCCTTCGGAGTTTTTATTTTTATGATAATAAGATCCTCCGTAGACATGTGGTGAGTTGGTGAGTCAATGAGGTAGGCTTTTGTTCCATGAGCTACCTTGAACCTTGACCACCTCTTGCTTATAAACGAATAAATATGAATTATCATCGTTAGTAATATAAAGTTGAAAAGTGACAGAACACATCAACTTTAACGGGCTTTTGCATGTGACTCCTTTGGCAGAGGAAACAGTTGTATTAAGAGGGTTGGAAACGATTGTCAACTACCTAAAGAAGAAATCCATAATCACCTGTCCCCTTTACCATAATTACGTGGTCAGGTTGACTTGCAAATCCTTTGAGAATTGGCTACTCTTTTCTTCAGCAGTAGTAACTTGGGACATTTTTTGCTCGTCATGTGTCTACCCAACATTTACATACTTTACTCAAGGACCGACTGCAGAAAGTTGAGTCACATCTTCCAATCTTGAAACCTTACGTAAGGTCATACTCTACAGGTAAGGCTTAGTGCACCAAGTCTAGACAGGAGGATCCGAAGACCCTCGTAGTGTACAGGACAAGCTGTTCCTCACAAAGATTTGGCTGGGGTGTAACTACAAGGATGATTCTGTAAATAGGGAACTGCCTGCACCTGGCCTACCTTTGCTTCGGTTGGCATGACTGGGTCTGGATGACTTGTACAGACAGGACTTGGTCACCTGGCACGTGTTTTGATCTCATTGAATTCAAGGTGGAAATTTGTAATCGAAGCTGCGTCCAACCTTTGTACTTTGTACTTTGGCCCTTCTTCAGTCCTCGTTTTCAGTCCTTCTTGAATTAAAGATTAATCCTTAGAGACGACGCTACACACTCCGTCAAACCTTTGTCAAAGTACTGAAATAAATTCTAGCTAGTTTGCTCCTCTTACATAATAGTGGACAAAGGGATGTTTGACAAAGCCCCAATAGCTGTCAACCAATTCCAATATTTTCCATTTCAAGGGGATTAGCTGGCGACACTTTACCTAAAATTTCTGTTGAAGACTTCAACAGACCTGAAGAAATACCTTGGCATCTTAAAGTAGTTTACAGACAAATGCACGAACTAATTTTGCACCAGGGGCCATGCATTTTGTAGAGGGTGTATGGAATTGCAAAAAATAACAAAAACAGCAATGTACATTACTGATGAACCGATGTTTTGACTAGTTGCATGAAAGTATGCAGATACTAGTGGTAATTGTAGCAAGCCAGAATATCCATTGCAATGTACGATAAGTGTACAAAATGATTCTGAGCTTACGTATCGAGTAATTTGAGGCTAGAGGGTATGAATTGTGCGAGGAGAGATCAGATGTCCAATGTCAGTTCCGGTTGTCTTCCTCCAGAACGGATGGAGACCAGATCCTCAGATCCTCAAATTCTGAGTCCTCTCGGCCCATCTCAAATTCTTCACCCGTTCATCCACTACAATGTCAATGTCAGGCTCACAATTTGCATGAATGACTTTTCAAATCCAGCATAACCAACCGAACGTACCAAGCCATCAAACCAAGCCACCCTTTCGTCCTCCGACTGCTGCTTCCTATGTACTCTTTCAACTACGGTGGACAACTCTAACTTTACTACAGTTACCTACAAGTTTGGTTTGTCGGATGGAACTCCCTTCTCAGTTTTCAATGAAGCGTATGAAATAAATGAGAGTGAGTTTGAGGCCTGAATGAAACTATGAAAATACGAGTAAACGAATGACTGGTCATATATACTAAAGATTGTTCAGCAAGAATCATAATCCTTTGGAACAAACAAGTTCTATGAAATTGTATAATTTACGGGCTTTATTTCGATTTTTAAGCGAGTGACATATATTCAGTTGCAACAGACAAAACTTTAGCGACACGAGGCGACACGAGGGCATAGAAACCAGGAAACGACTCTTACACCTCTCCTTCAGCAAAATTAATCAGATTAATCACCGAGGTTTTCCCATCTAAAAAAGTAAAAGCAAGCAAATCACGCACAAATAAACAAAAAGCAGAATCTGACATCGAAATCGACAAAAGACTAGAAATCTTTTACCAGGATCAAACATGCTCCGATGAGAGAGACCTTGTACTTCAATTCAAAGTTGTGTGGAAAGTTGATAGTGACACGAAGGAAATTTTCGAATGCCTCTGCCTTCATCTTGAACATGTTCCCGACCTTCTTATCCCCCGCGGGTGTCAATATCTGAAAATATTGACCTTGCTTGATATCGATCCTTCCACAACTTACATTCAAAGCCAGAAATTGAGTATAGAATAGTCAATTAGTTGATTTAAGCATTTACAAGTACCTTTGCCGATGTAGTCCAACCGCGTCCCCCGTCAGTTAGAATCTGACAGAGAGGCTCGTGGGTTTCAGTCTCCATAATGGCAACTTTACTAATTCCTTTGAGCTCATACATGTTCCCGATATGATTTCCTGGAGGGGAGTTGATCCGCAGGGTCTGGACAGGGTAAATCTACAGATCAAGTAACTAAGTCAAGGCTCAATCAACGGCCGAAGTGTTTTTAGTCTCACCAAGTTCTTCAAGTGGAGGTCAGGCTCCAGGTACATATAGGCGATTGTGGTTTTGTCATCCTCGGCTGGAAAAACTTTCACAGAATAGTCCTCGGAAACATCGCCTCGTTGAAAATGAACGTGGAATAGCTTCTCATTGTTCTTGTCCAAAACCTCAAATTCCAGCATGGAAATCCCACCTGGGCTGAATTTTCCTTGAGCTGTAAGAATAGTTCAATGTCTCAATAGGATAAACTCAAAATGCGGTTTATTAATTATGCTTGATTAAGAGGAGTATTTTCAAGCTGCCATTACTTTTATTGACGAGTCGAGTTTGGTTGACATGAACTCTGTCCAAAGACTTGAGCTTTTTGAAATGGTCATAAGGCGTCGGCTGATTCGCAGAGTCGGAGCCAAAAGTTGAGACTTGGACACTGACGCCTTGGTAACTCAGAATCTGACCAATTTTTCGGTGAAACAGGCCGATGAAAGATTTTGGAGAATAGGAGATTGACCGGAGATCCACATTCCTTACCTTCACAAGACTGTCGAGTGATAGGATTGAGATTCTGCTGAGCATCTTCAAGTGTGGCTGGTTGACTTGTTGAGAGATAGAAAATTAATTGATCGGGAGGGATGGCTTTGCTTTTCGCAAAACTTATTTTCTTCAACTGTAGGAAAAATATCTATCCGACACATATTGCGATTCCTTAACAGTCGATGGTAACCATGGCTACAAATGTAATTTTATTTTGATGGAAGATATACCGGTGTGATGGTAATGGATTACAGAATGAGGATTCATTTGGATTTATGATGATTGATTGATTGGATGACTCATGATTCGTGACGAATGATTGACATGACGTTTGTTGTCTGTTGGGACACCAAACTATAATTGTTGATAGAATAAATTCAGTGGAAGGTTACATTGTGCATAAAATGATTTAATTTATTGTTTGTTAGAAGACAGGAGACCTTCAAGTACATTTCTTAAAAATTAAAGAAGAGAAAGGCACGCTTATAAATGCACCCATTTCTCCGAGTAGTTTTTGTTGAGGATGAAAGTCAAACTTCAATCTTTAGAAAGTGGAAAGAAAATTGTATTTACAAGTTGTCACAAACCGACAATAAAGTTTTTCTACGTACTTACGCCTAGGCATTTTGCATTTCAAAATCTGAGTAGGTAACTTCCCACTCTCAGTTTGATTCACATTCATTTCTAAAATGAAGTCAAAGCGGATTCGTAATGTTCCAAAGCTGACTCATATTGGAAATGGAATTTTACTCAATATGAAATATTAAGGAATCCATATAAGGTAATATTAAAGACCAGCAGATCAGGATTCTAAAACTTTCACTCTATAATATTAGTGACAAAATTTTGAAGGAAAATTACATTTCCAAAAAGCCCAAATGTAGGCTCAAGTACCTATGAGGAAGTTCGGATTGGTTTAGACGTAAAGTCTATGTATATCTTTAGAGAGGCATTAATTGTCATTGATATCTGTAAACCTAACCAGCGATATAGGTATACACTTCATCTTCTTCAAACTGTTTTCAAGTTTATCGGTTGATGTCAGTAGATTTGTAGTGGAATCGAGATCCCAAAACCATACGGAATTGAAAGACACATTCGCCTTAAGGAAGCTTCACTTTTACTGTGGTTTCCGTGCATTGACATACAATTGACAGACATGCATCAGCTGCCTATTTTCGAATAGGTATCTCTATTGATACTTCATCGCCCCCACAGGGTCATCCCATCTTCTTAGCTTCTAACCAACATAACCTACTCCATCCTTGAACCTGAAAAATCCTGGTATCATCTTGAAATACAACTTGCTAATCTAAATGCACTCTCGAACCCTTGCACTATTCCAGTCAATAATCTCAGACGAGTTTGATGTCAATAACTCAATCTCTCAACTGGCAGAAGGCAGAAGTCAAGCGAAGATTTATTTTCAAGAGGGACAAAGCCCGCATATGTAAGCAGAGGATTTCAAGGCACAAGTTCTCCCCCCTGGAGGTGATGTGGGATATTGTTACGTGAATACGATGAGTGATTCGGGTCGTGTGTCTTCATCCTTTATAAAAAAAACTTAAGAAACACAGAAGCCAAGCTATCATCATCCTCAATGGGTTTTAGTAAGTAGTAAGTTGCTATATGTAGTAGTAGCAATAGCAACTAACCATTTGACAGCCATACTTGACACTCCGGAACTCTGGTATATAAAGAGATCGCTTCAGATTTCCTAAGCTTCTAGGACTTACGAACTTTAAGAAGCTAAGCATCTTCATATGGTTCATAAGTAGTTGTGGAAAGCATTAGCTGAAAGCGAGGGGTGCTGTGTTATGGTATTTCTTAATGTGGAAGTTTATAGAGAGCAGAACGTCTGTAGGTCTCAAGAATTCAAGATGTTCCTCCGACTTTCCCCCTGAAGACGATGATAAGCTGTAGGGACCTTGTCAAATAGAATGGACATTTGGCCTGGACTTAAGTTACAGAAGAACCTGGCAGTTACATCCAAGTTCCTGGTGGCCCATCTGTCCGTAATTTAATGAGGAAAGACAAGAGGGTGAGATGATGGAGGACTTGTACAACAACTACAACCACTTTACTATTCTTACCTTGTTGTATATCTGGACTCGATATTTTTTGGAGTACATATTAGAGATTCAGGCACACGCACTTGTGATACGGACTTGTGACATGAGTGTAAGGAATAACCTTGTTAAACTATTAGGGATTGATTCTGATGTACAACATTAAAAGTAACAGCCAAAGAGTCCAAGACTCCACAAGTAGGGTGATGATTACCTCTTGTCCTTACCCACCATCATCAGATACAGATGAGTTAAGGCTGCTTAGGAGTGGTCCATAGTGATAAGCAGTGATCGCTTGGATACCAACTTCAAAAAATTCCAGTGGGGGCTCTGAGCAAAATTGTGGAAATCGCCGACCAACATTTTGTAGACAAGTATCTGTAGTTTAATATTTTTGATTTACCCTAATTTACAAATGAA
>JAQFZA010000211.1:0-39558 GCA_034695115.1 Desoria olivacea
TATATGTCTAAATCTGAGGAGGAGATGCTATAGTCAGGGCCATCCATTAAAAATCCACCCATGAAAGGCAAGGCAACAGTACATGCTGGGACCCATTTTCGTGTTGAGTTGTTGAGGTTAAACTTTTAGGTAATAAAGGTGTAAGTTTTTGTGAGCAGGATTTGCAAATTGGTTTAAGCTCTTGCACAAGAGCTGGAGATTAGAGGATGGAGGAACGGCTGGATGTTTATTAAGTACGTAAATTACGTGCACTTAATTTGGGAGTTTGCAATTCATTCATTATACGTTGCAGCTGGGGTTCTTAGCATGCTGTAAGTTGTATAAGAGTTGCAGCTTTTCTACATGGATTTTGAACGGTATGAGAAATATTGCAGGGAAAACTTTTTATTTTTAAGTCATTTGAATTCTGCCTGATGATATGATCCCCTTATTATTATTCCTATTGTATCTGATACACTTTGGAGCATGAGGAAGTAAGGGTTAACAGGTCTTTCCCGATCAAGAATTCAATCAAGGTTCAGTGCATCGGCCTGCATTCATATAGCCTCTAAGCCTTTAGCCGTCAGTAGTGGTTAATGTGAATGAGGCAGATTAATATTTTAATCTCGTAAATAGTATTTGTACAGTTGCTTTTCATGAATATGTAACATAGCAGGAGAGTAAACTTCTGTACTGGAGGTATTGGGCATACTTATGGTCTGTGGTGTTTTGGATGTTGTAAAATGGTTCTTTGGTTCATGTAAACAAGCAATAACTTATTCATGCAAGTCATATAATACGAATAATTATGACGCTTGCTTAACCCCGTTCCGCAACACATTATCCCCTCCACCTAACAAAGGTCTACTACTGTATTCTGCATATAATAAAGTATAATACCGACACCGTGAAAGGCTTAATAGTTTTCTTCCTAATAATTTCCCTATACAATGAAGGAACGTACTACTTTGTTCCAAGTAAGTTAGGTACTGACCGAGTTTACTTTGCTATTGTATGTAACTAATAGAATTCTAAACTATGAACTAGACACTCTTCTTTACAATGCCGACTACACAAGTTACTAATAGCTGTAGGGCCCCTGTTTTGTTGTTTGTTTGTATTCTGATGTGTGCAATCTTCTTTGTGGCTGAATACTGAAAAGCCGAGGTAATTTATCAAGTCAGCCCGGATGCCGATTATATTTCCACCGGCTACCGGTATTTACTTTCATGCTACACAGCCAAGTTACGATGTACTACACTATGGGTAATTTTTCATTCTTGTCGTCTATCACAATAATTATTCTCCTGTTTAGCCAGTGACATGGTTTTGAATTAAAACACTTTGTATCGGGGTTACTGCCTGCTCTTTCAATTTTCAATTCCATGGCTCTAAATTTTCGCCAAACTGTCTGTACTGTACAGCGGAAGGCAGTGTAGTGTAGCAAAACATAAATCAATTCCAACCTCCAAGATCCCAAATCCAAGTGGTGTCTAGTAAATTCTCATTTGGTCTACATAGGTAGTTGATATTGTCTAAAGTCAAAATGAAATGAAGACAAGACTAGTTGGTTATAAACTTATAAATGCATCATGTTTGATCAGTGAAAGTCCATTAAGATCTAATCTTCTGGTTATATCCTGTGTAAAGTATAACAGGTCTTAATGGTACATAAATTGGTGTTTAGATTACGTGACCAGCGTGCGGTGTTTAGACTACTAATGTCCCACCATTTTCTCCCCCACCTCGGACAAAGCTATATGGCCAACTAGACCCAATAACCACACCGAGTTTTATCCATCTTCCGTCTTCATTGTTTTCATAATTGATTATACGATTCTCCTATCAGCAATACTTCCTTTTCTAGTTCTTCTCGGTTATAAGACCGGAATATTAATTGCCGTTCTACAAACTAATTTTTCAACTCCTCGTACCATATCCCTCCTTAATTCACTTTATTGGAAAGATTGGGTAAGATTGAAAATTAGGCAGTTTTATAGGACCGTCGTATGATTAACTTTGTTGATTGAATATA
The DNA here is from genome assembly GCA_034695115.1 of Desoria olivacea. Taxonomy (NCBI): domain Eukaryota; kingdom Metazoa; phylum Arthropoda; class Collembola; order Entomobryomorpha; family Isotomidae; genus Desoria; species Desoria olivacea. Next base: position 2,015 of record JAQFZA010000211.1, read on the forward strand.
TTTTATACAGGCAGTGTTTCGCGGAAGAAAGATGTCTTTGTATGTAAAATTGATTATTTTTAGGCTGAATCTTCATCTAAATGGCTAACGATAAATCTTTCCAGGAGTGCCTGGAAGGACCTAGCGTTTGTAACCAAAAAAGATGTATAATCTAAAATACAAATGTCGTAGTCCCCATTCTAGACGAATAATGATTTACAACTGCTTAACATGTGAATGTTTCTCCCTACCTAGCATGTGTAGTGGATAAGAGATTCCCGTATTAAGTTACGACACACGCAGTCCTTTAGTTGGATCCTATTAGAATTTGAAATCCCTGCTAATAAGACAGAGGCAACACATTTGAGGACGAAATTGGGAGCATTTGTAGGTATACCAGTCGAGAAGAGCTTACTGCTCGGTTTGTATAAGCTACAATTTACAATAATGATGAAGCCAAATTCAGAATCTTCGTTGCTTTGTCAGTAAAGTAAAAAAAAACATCCTAATATTCAAACCATTACATTCGTACGTAACACGATGTACTCTTATTAAGAATTGAAGACTGTAGGAATAAGAACGGACGATCCATGACAATGGGAGACTAAATATTTAAGAGCACGGAAGCTTATTGGTTGTTTTGTTGGTTCCTGAACCCAGGAAGATTTACGAGGTCTGAAGCCTCCTGATGTACAAGCAATATATCAAGGTTATCAGGATAAGTCGAACTGCGGACTTAGAATCTTGGGGTCTCGGGGTGAATAGCTGAAGACCCTTGTTCATCCGTGACACTCGGAAGTATAACACGGTCGCGTGGGATGAGGCAGTGTCTTCTGGTCATTTAAACAGCGTGAATACAATTAGCTACTTTGACAGCCGAAATGAAAAATTGGACTTGAACATGAAAATTCTACGTTCCGAAATTCCAGTTCGGATCGGGATGAATTTCTCTAATCTTTCGTTCTTATCTTCTACGATATTTCTGTGTCCTCTCCCCTATAGGATACAAATTTCTTCGCTTTGGAATTACCATTACAGTCTAGAGCGTTGGTATCAATATTCCTTGTTGATACTAATAAAGAAGTTGAACTCCTAAGCCTAATCACAAGCTCAATAATTCATGGAGCAAGATGAAGTCTGCTCGATGTTCCTGACTAGCCTTCTCGAGGTTAAAAAACTATTCTAAGTTAAAGACTGGAGTTACAAGATTTCAATAATGCATGCTCCCCCAACCTCTAAATAATTACAATAAAGTCAAGGATAAATGAACAATGGAAAATGACCCTCATTTAGAATATTGACTCCCCCATCTAAAAAGATAAGTAAATGGAATTACAGTCTGAACTCTACTTTCTCTTCGTCTACTTTTCATTCCTAGCTACTCTTTCATGGTATGAATGGCTTATCCATTTTTTCTGTTGCATTCCGTGCCTAGAACTATTAAAAGTGTGTATCTATAGACATCAATCTATCAACTTGTTTAGATGTTCAACGTTAGGCTTGGCATTCTACTATTCCACAGCACTCGCAGTTCCAGTATATTATCCCTGTCAAAAAGTTCATTGCTGGCCAACAAGGTAAAGCAGCAGAAGCCAGGAATGCTAAAAAAACTACATGTAATCTGATCCTATAGTTTCCGGCTAGTCATGGCCTAGACACTACGTGTGTATCAATTCCTGCGTTTCCCTAACCTTTACTGTCTATTGAGATGAGCCTCATATTGTTCGTTGTGAGTGACACCCCTATAGCTTATGTGCCTGTGTTGATTCAATCTACAATCCACTATCTACAATAATAAATAATATACCTAGTCTTTTCACCAGTTATTTTTGTTGTCCTACTATCGTCGTGTCACGTGTTGTCACGCTATTGTTTTTCGGGACAGTGAAATCACATTAGGGATAGTTATTTTATACGTGTATCTTTGTTTTGAGTCTTGGTCTATAGTTTGGTATATATGTACTTATATGTAATGGTAACCAAATTACAAGTTACATTTGGAAGAGACTTATGCACGATGGAAATATTATGAGGTTTTAAAATCCATATTCGGCTAAGCGATTATTTAATGGAATAGGTTTTAAAAATTAATAGAATCTGAAGCCATGAACAGGCCGAATGTTTTTTGTAAAATCGTACCCTACGCGTCAGTTCAGGTTGAGGACCGTATTTGAGTCTGAAATTTATAGTTTGACCATGTCACCAAAGCTTGAGCTCCATACATTCTGATGATGTAAGGATGAGTGTGATTTTGAAATATTTGTCATGTAATATATACAACAACATATAACCTACATATATATAGCCTGGAACCTACGTGGAGAACTTGTGTAACTTCAACCTTGATGGCTTAATGGCTTAGTGAAAGTCAGAGTATTTATTTTGAGGAGGTTTTTCCCGTGAAAGTGCCGAGCTAGCTAAGTAAGCTAAGTATATTGACGCAAGCAAGGTGGACAAGAAATGTCAAGGCCCATATAAATAAACAGAGTTTGAAATTCAGTACCTATTACGATACAGCATGGATGGCTTCTTGTTTTTCTTACGGTTTACCAACCTCTGTAAGCTTGTTTCATGTACAAGGCCGGTATGAACTAGACCGTATAGTAGTTTAGAGACATGGACTTTCAGGACTAGCAGTTACTTGTAGTAAGTACCTGACTCTTCTATCTGTCTCTCTTTCCGTGTGTTTGACATTAGTCTCGTGACATAATCCCTCATGTGTAATGTGTATTAGGTATTTGACTTTGGATGTGAAAACCACTCTCTGCTGAGTAAGCAAAACATCCCCTGTTGATGAAAGGATCTGGGAAAACTGGGGATGGACTCGTAGGATGTGGGATGATGACAATGTTGGGAAGTCGCACTGCAAACCAACGGCTTAGCATCTGGGCATAGCTACTGGGGAAAGGGGGGTTATATTCCAATTTGCAATTTATACTCAAATCACCTTCGAATGTTAGTGGCTTCTGTTTACACAGCAAGAATGGAGTGATTCCTCTCGGAGAGGATGACTTTACTTCCACGTTTTAAATATACATGCACCTGCCCACCTGATATGGTGTGAATAGTTTACTCTTAGACTAGGTCGTACTTTTCTTTCCGTTTCGATGCAACCATTGCATTTGACATTTGTTAGCTCAATTTATAAACTGAGGGGCTGAGGTCATTTACGAAAGGATGAGAGAGGCTAATTGTTCTGGTTGGACGGTAGGTTAAAGCTCACTAGGTTTTGGGGGTTTCTAATATTTAAAATGCCGTACCTTCTAAATTAATTACGGGTCCATGTGCATGTATCCTACCAGAACGGTTTTTAAAAGATCCATTCTTGCTTGTACAGACGACGAAATTCGTTCCCTAAATTTATCTTTTGAATATATTGAACAAAGCAACTAACAGCATTCAAGATTACGGAATTGGAAAACTGTTCCATATTTTTAGTATGTACATTATGTGTATATTTTGCTCAAAAGATGTTATTCAAAAACATGGATACATTTCTCCCTGATTGTAATATCTTTATCATCAAAGCATCCAAAGTAGACATTTTTGCAACCGTTAGGAAGAGAAGTTCAGTTTTCCTATTTGTTTTCTGAACTGCTCAAATAATGTAGAGGATACATAATGGGATGAGAAGGAGCCATATAATAAATGCAATAGTAGCTAGGGACATTAAGATACGAGCCTGTGTCGAAAAGATGAGATTTACTCGCATCTTTATTGCATTGTGTATGTAGGTAGTTACTTATACTCCATATAGTATTTTCGACTGTACAAGAAAAGAGCAGGAGTCAGTTGGGTCTTATCGTGTTATCAGATTGAAACCTGGACATGTTTGACGAGCTTGTTGAATTCGGAGCTCCTGAATATAGGATAATAATACGAATATTAAAATGAGTTTCAAATGTACACGCATTAAAATCGATGCCGGGGTTCATGAACAGTTCGTTAAGTTCCTTGGATCCTCTGGTCTTTTCCCAGTTCAAAGTTTCAAAGGCTGACGGTTGAGTATGAAATATTAACGAGGATTAGGCTGTGAAATATAGGGTGATTATAATTTAATTGCCTTTCAAACCTACCCGTACTCATTGTTCTATTCATATGTCTTAACCTTACAACTTGATTAGGCTTCAATGAGCACAATGCATCTGAATTTACGTACGTGAAACGTATTTATTTGACGTGGGAACTGGAATTGGATTTTGGAACCTTTGGATTCTAACTATTGTTCGAGGTTGTAAGTTTTAATTAACTTAATCTGGAGTCTGGTTGTCGCAGAAGCTTATTAAAATGACATGGCATCCAGCAAGTTGACAAAGTTGATCTAAAACACCCCATAGATGACTAACCCATTGTAATATTCATTTGGAATTTGTTATGCCCGTAAATCAAAACTACTGTAATTTTGTGAAATCTCAGAGGTAGATAGATTTAAAAAGCCGAAATCCTATCGTTTCCATCATTTCCATCACGGAATTGAGTCGGGTTATTGAATTCTAATTATTTGGAATTCGCTTTACTTCTTGCCTGTCTAGAAATAATTTGTCTTTCTTATGTCCATAACGTTCGCAATCCTTTCATCATTCCATTGCTTACATTCAGAACATGGAAACATCAACATGGAAAATCGAGCACTTCCATATCCCCAAGAATCGATGCAATTTCACTCCCCACCGGAAGACAGCAAAATGCCCGAATGCTCAGCAGACAAAAGGACATGAGACGGATTGACAGGCTCTGGCTTAATCGTTGCAATAGCTGCATTTACTGCAACAGGACAGACTACTTCAACTTCAGTTTTCGTATCTATGCCCGACTAGTTATTTCATCCCAAGTAAAAAAGAGGACTACTAGAGAGATTGATAGAAATACGGAATTGAGCCTCCTCCTCCCTCATCCGCTTCATCATCTCCGAAATCTCGGGGTAACTTTCCCAACCTTACTTTCATCACATTTCCTAGGCCAAAAGCACCATGACTCAGGACCTCAATCTTGATATGTGCAGCAGCGTGAGTTAAGAAGCATTGGATCTTCGGAGGCGACTCATCCCTCTCTCTCTCTCCAACATTGTAACGCCGTAGGAGTGTAACTATGTGTAGAAAGTCTAAAGCGGTATATCTCCAGCCTCTTGTGGGGAGGAAGGCGGATAGAAACATTTCTCCGGGCGAAATGCCAGCCTGGCGCCCGACATTCAGGCGCTTCAATAAAAAATCTTTTTGATATCAAACTCTCTCCTACATCTCTTCTACTATCTCTTTGTTACTTTTATAGACTAGGCCGGGTAGTTCGGGCTTCCTTGGCTAGGTGTACTATGTCAACCCGGTTATATGTCTACAATGTTGGTGTAGAATGTGTATCTGTAAATCTACTTTCGTAGAAGAATCCTCTCTGCCTCCTCCAGTATTTTTCACTTTTCCTCTTGATACAAAACCCAGAAAGGTTTGGGCTTTTACTCGAAATGTCCTAATTCGGATCCGTTACAACAACTCCTCTCTTTCGCTCTCTGGTCTCTATAGTCTCCCCGATCCGTCCACCTTGTTCTTGTGGGAATCACTTGGCGTTGCCTTTTGAGCTCCGAGTCCAAATTACTGTCCTTCCTTTCTGTCTCACACAGTCACCAGTCACACAGAAGTCACAATCTAGAAGCTAGAATCGAGCTAGACAGTTCCCAAGAGAAAGGCTGAGCTGTAGAGAGAGAGAGAGAGAGAGAGGTGTACGCTTTGGGCATCGAGATTCTAGAATCATGAAGACTTCTGTAGTCTCAGGCTAAAAACTGCAAAGTTAGGGACAATAGGAACATATGGAGCCTTATTTGTGATTTCTGACATTTGTCTCACATTTGATTTTGCCATTAAATTTCTGTAGAAGTGTTCGAAGTACTTTACAAGAGGCTTTAAAAACTATCACGTTCCTGCATCACCCTACCGAACAAGGAATATTGAATTAGGCAAGGTCGTATCTTCTTGAGCTTGAGCCTTGAGTAGCTTCATGTTTTAAGTATAAGATGGCTAAAAAAAGAAACATTCAATTTATTTTGCAGCCATGGAAGGCTTGGAATGCTCTTGTGATGTAGTTGCTTGTGCAATTATGTCTTGCTAGGATGACCATCATTGTCTGCAGTTTCTCATAGTTTAATGTTGTAAATGTTGCAATTCCACAAGCTTATGGATTTTACTACCAGTTTTTACGACATGACAGAGAGACAGGCGTATTGTGTTTGTGTATTTGGTAAAATTAGAGGATTTAAACAAAAACTCCAATTCCTTCTTCTAGCCTTCTTCGTAATATGTTTTACAACGTCTGAGCATACTTACGGCAGGGTGACTTGGCTTTGTTCTTATACCAAAGAATATCGTGTAGGAAGAGTGGGTGGGAGGCCTGCCGGTTGGTCGGACTTTTCTTCGCATAAGTTAAGTCAGAGAAAGCAGAGTGTTTCGTGTTTTATACAAGAGGCTTCTTTTCAGTACTTAAACTTTATTAAGACACACTGGCGGAGATTTGTCCAATATTTTTAGATTGTCCAGAAAGAGCTTGGACTGCTTCCAAGAAACTTTTGGACCTTGTAGTCAACCAGGGCTGTTAAGAGTGAATTTTTTTTGGCTCCTCTACCCAATGTCTCTCCTAAGGGACACCTGATGAAACATACGAAGAAAGAGCCACCCAGCTTTCAGATATTTGTACTTGTATTATATCGGTCTCTACAATTCTAACAAACACAATAACCAACAGAGGCATCCAGAATTGCATTATTGCTAGAAGTTACTGAATGAATAAGTTAATTTCAAAGCCGATCATCCAACCGATGAAAAGTTATATTTAGAAAATTGAACATTGTACAAAGCATTGTTAATTCTAATAGTGCAATTACAACAACAATTTAAGTCAGTTTTAACGCCCTTTGCCACTCTACCCTATAATTAGAGTGGAGTTGTAATTTCAAGTGAAATGAGGTGGTCATTGAAATGATTGGTTTTAGGGTGTATATAAGTTAATGTCTGACTTGGGATTCCAAATTCCACGGGAATGGAACTGGAATCTTGCATTCATTCATTTGCTTCCGCCCATTTCAATCAAGTTGGAATTTGGTACGAAGGTTATAAAATTGTCCGTTTCAACATCCTAAATGCTCACTCTTCGTCAAGAAAACATACCAAGGGAAATATCTAGCCAGCAAATCTCACCAAGCAAGGAATAGAGCTTAAAATTGTTGAACAACAAAATCGAGCTCTAAAATAATCCCATTCAAGTGACTGGGGTACTTGATATTTTCAAGCTTACAGAAGAGGAAAGAATTCAATCCCATGGAGAAAGTAATGAGTCGATTCTTGCTAGATTAGTAGTTTCATAGAGTGGAAACTTTGTAGAACGGAGGTTACTCAATAAATTTATACAAGGAAATCGACTCCAACACCAGCTCAGGACCAAGCTACTAAACACTTATCTATATCTATCCTTACAAAGGACCATTCCTCCTGAGTCCTGACTCCATAATGATAGGAAAGATATACATTATAATCCAATAAAGCCGTTTGGAAGGTAAAGTGAGCATCTAAACTGTGGAAGGCATTTCCTCCCTCAATAATACGAATCCATAGTACATAATACATATAATCCCTATGGTGAGGTGGTGGTGGTGGAAGTGGTGATGCTAGCTGTGGCGGTAGTGTGTGGTGAAAGTGGTCCTATAACTATTACGATTACTACAAACAGAGATGGATACAATCCTACAATACTTCCTCCCCAGCACCCTGCCACACCATGCACAACCCAAGCCACAACTTCCACAAGCAGAACTTCACATGTCGAGAAAAGAAAGCTCCGATATAATAGAATCTTTTCTTGGACAGATATGTATTCATGGAGTGTCCTTGGGTCTCACATACAGCGGATTCTACGGAGTAGAAAAGTGAGATATCCAACTAATCCAACTAGGCTAAACGGACAATGTATGGACGTTTCCTTGTTCTGCTCAATCCAAAGGGAAAGTAAGGAGATTCTAGAATTCCAGAATCCTAAAAGTTGTTGGCTGGCAGGGAGAGGGCTTGGTTTTCGTATTCCACTTTGGTGTTCTCTACAGTCTCTACCTCTAATAATACTATTTCCCTACGGTTATGGTACGGAATGGTTGAGTCGTTGATGGTAAGGGATATCCTCCTATTACTTTCACAATCCATCCTCCTCTCGTTTCCTCCGACTAGATTCTACAATTCTCTAGAATCATACACAATCGAGTCGAGGTAGGTAGGTAAGGCTATCTTGGCCTGCTTAGTTGGTTTCCTTGTAGTATGTACTACTAAGGAAATATACCCCGTGTTCCTTCTACTACTACCACCACTACAAACTTCAAACTCTTATGGGTAAGTAGAGGGCATCGGACCAAACTAATCCCTGTCTTGCCCTCCCTGTCTCCCTTGGCCCCTGGAGTGAAATGGTCACGCTTTTTCAAATGTCAGAGGTCTTGTCAACTCAAGTGATTTACGTACCTATTAGAATAAACGGTTTCACTACTCATTCCTCCATGAGAGAAAAATATCCTCAGCTTTCCATCTCCGGTCATGCTGGACTCTACTGTAGGACTAGATACTTCTACATCCTACTCCCTACCTTTTTTATCCTCCTGTCTTTGATTTTTCAATTCCTGCATTTCTAATAAAATAAATGCACATCTGTCTGATTTCGTCTAACTAAAGTCGTTGGTCGGCGTCACGATTTCTGGCTACGGGACAGTAAGAGAAGGTTTTACAGATATTTTAAAACAACACATCCTGCCCTTAGGTTGATAACTTATTGACAATCAGTACGACGTCTTCCTTCCTATTACTTTTACCGGAGTTTATATTTTGGGTTTCCCCGAACATTTAAGGATTCACGAGGCACAAGGGGATGCAAATGTTAATCCGATTTACCTTTACCACCACATCATACTCATCTATGACACTGTAAATTGTAGTAAATATTACAGAGAGGCCGGTGAAGTGCGAAATGAGCCAGTTGAGATTCATCTTCTAGTTTGTTTCCGTTCCATCATCCCTACATTCTCTTGTCATGTTCAAATAGCTTTAGTGATAAATAATGTGGAGACGGGGGAGCCCCAAGGGAGATGACGGGAATGAGTAAACTAGTTTACAAGATTGAAGAAGTCGGTCCTAGTTATCGTCACTAAAGTTATTTCCCATTATATACTAGAACACTGCGGAACAAACAACATTCCCTATTATACACTAGGTTACTAGAGCTGCTACTGAAGCAGGTGCATTGCTTGTCGTATTCCTTGAATCCATGCCTTCATCACGAATTTAGCAATACATAGTGTGACCAGTAGGGGAGAATGCACTTGGAATATTGTATACAAAGTAAGTCTCGGAATGGGAAATAACATGGCTGGCTAGTAAAGAAAATAGAAACGCTTGCAAAAAATTGTGACAGGTTCCCTTGAAAAAATGCTAATGCATAATAAGCCCTGAAAAATAGGAGTTGTAAGTGGACGAACATACAAATACGATTGTTTGCCAGACAGTAAGCACATATATAATAAAAAAATAATAAAAAACGAATGTAATATCAACCTGACCTACTTTTCCCAGTATTGTGATGTGTGCACATGAAGGCATTGTCCATTCCATGGCTATTTTGATAGTTAATCTTAATGGAGGTTTCTAGTTGCGTGAAATTCCTTCTTTCCACTTCTCCTTTTTTGAATGAGAAACAGGGCTACGTTTTTTATACTTTCATCGTTAAGCACATTACAGAGCATTCTCCAAAAAACACTCATTCAGAAGTAAACTAGAAATGTCGTAGAATGTAAAATGGAAAACCACTACATACAGTTTTCAACACTGACTTAGAATTGAGCTGTGATTCGTGCACCTGGGTCAGGGCATGTGACCCGAGATATGCAATGTAAGCTAGATAACTGAGTGATTTCGGGTCGGATTAATAATTCGGAAAGGAATACTATAGAAGTTAGGAAATATTCGAGAAGTCATGAGATGAGAATATTTAACTCGTTAAGCCAATTTGGCTTCATTTCCGGAGACATTTAGATCTGTAAAGAAATCTATGAAAAAAAGCAAATGCAAATCTTTGAATCTGTCAATGCTGCTAAATCAAAGGTTTTCGTAAGGAAAACTTAAATGATGTTTTAGAAAATTGGAGAAAGGATGTTGGGAAATGGGTGATGAATTTGAATGAGTTGAGAGACGATGGATTAGCTGAGTAAGAATACTTGGAATACTCAGAATACACACATTCTGTGCTATATTGTATATAAATTGTAGATGGGGAATGTGCTCTTTCACTTATACTAATAATAATACATGTCTACTACAAGGAGGCTACAGTTGTACAAATATATATTTTGTATCCCTTTTATCTACAGAGAGCAGGCAGTGCTAGGTGCATATATTATATTATTACTTATAGAAATATGAGGAAAAGGTAGGAGAGATGATAAGGAAGCTGGAGATATGCATAATTTAACATACGGAAGAGGAAGGTGTGGAATAATAAAATGTGGACTTTTTCTCTACTTTTTTGGGCTACAAACTTCCATCTACTTTTACTTCTCCATGTATCACTTTCTCCAACTCCTCGAATGCTTAATGCCCCACATGTACAGAAGTAATACATCCCACATCCTAGATCCTACACCATACAATTCATCAGCCCAGGAGGAGTAGGTAGCGTACCGCACACTGATGCACTAAAACCAAACCAAACGAAACGAAGCCACCACCATCGACTAAACCACCACCTTTACCACCCCAAGGAAGCCTATAAACTTTTAAACAGTAGACAAAAGTATGTGGATTTGGTGGATGATGTTGGGATGTTGGTCGTTCTGGATTCTGGATGTTGGATGTGTACACAACATAGAGGAGAGGGAATCAAGGCTAATCCTTGGAGGAGATCCCAGGAAGAATAGCAACGCTTTACGTGATACGGGAGTCAATGTTGGAGAAAGTAACGAATCTTCACAGACACAACAGGATATGGATAATGCTACTCCGGAAGTCGATCCCGATCTCTACAACCTGCTTTTGAATTGAACAGTCTATCGCTTTTTTTTAAATCTCTTCCACCCAAGCTTATTGACTAACGACTCTGGGGTACTTTATTTATAACGAGATATAGTAGTAGCATGTCCTGTACCGTTTGGAAATGTATATGCAGGCTGTATAGCTCCAACTATGTATTTGAAAACCCTTTAAAATCAAGGTGTGTCACCATTTTCGGTTCGAACTTAGGATTCCTATCTTTTACCACTTTAAAAAAAAATGTTACCTATCCATGGGCAATGGATGGTAAAAGATGCTTCTTACTGAACAATATGAGTCAAAGGAAATCGTAGGATAAAATCTGTTGTTTTCTCTCATTGATATCCTCCTTGTTTGCAGTAAAAACGCTAGAATAACAGAAGTATCCAATGAAGATCAATTTTCACCGCATCGGGCTATATTATGAGATCAGCAAAAAAATTCTGAAAAACGCAGTACAGCCCGACATATGTATATATCTCCTTATACTATTCATTTGTCGTAGGCAGTCATTAACCTGCCTTCAGGGTAGGACTGCAACAATTAAATTGGAATTCTAAAGGCGGCCGACTAAAAAAGAACCTGTTAAGTCATACGACACACAAATATGACGCGAAACATTCAGATAAAGGACGTTCCCTTGTATGAAATTCTTTCATGCACCTAATTTTAAGTGACCAACTGCTGGCTATGGTTCCTATTCATTATTCATGTATGTACTATAAGAAATGTTTAGCTGCCATATTCTGTAGTAGAAATGTACAGGAGATTTTAATTTCTTGACAATGATATTTATTTTGTAGGTGAGGCCGTAACATGGCCTATATGCGTATAAGGATATTCAATACCAATGAAGTTGGTGTTGTAAGCCTCTAGTTAGGTTCTGGAGTCGTACGTATAGGAACTGCAGTTGTTTCTTTATCTTGCTTTCTCCGGCCGGAGTACGTGCAATGCATGGGGGTATGAAATAAAATTCTCCTGGAAGCCGAAGGCAGAACCTGACCAAAAAATAATTCACTTCAATTCACCCTTTCAAGTTACTGTTGTTTAGCCGCAGAAAAAAAACCTAAAGTGTTTTGGAGGCATTTCCTTTGCACAGATGGAAGGCTCGCAGTCGCAGCATTTGATCCAATATCAATAGGGGCCATAGTCATAGCCACACGCTGCGGTATTATGTCGACAAGCTAGTGTCGTAGTTTTTTTATCTGTTTGAAAGTTACAGCTACGCCTTTTGCCAGTAAAAACTATAACTTTATACCTAATGGGTCATTAGGACGAGTAAATGAGAACAACTAGTCACCCAAAAAGGATGCCGGTATGTACATACTTATATGTAGTTGTATGCATGTCGTTGTGGTTAGTTATGGTAAACTGATGTTGTATTCAGAGGGATGGCATAAATTATGACAGACGTTAAGGAATTATATTGTAGTGTGGTGGTGAACACCTTTGCAATTGCTAGTTATTGATTTCGACATATTCTAATTTACTTCAGAGAGTAAGCTGTAAGCCACAAATCCTGCTTTAGCAAGCGTACAAGAATAACATGTTATAAAGTGTATCAACAACTGCCGTATACAGGAAACAGGTAATGCGTACAATGTATGTATAGTTTATAGGGGTTTCTCCATCCAACTCTTCTTGGCGGTCCGAACTCATTAATTATAGACGACTCGTAAAAAATTTAGAACCAGCAATCAAAATCAAAGGGGGCAACCACTCCATGGAATCTGTTTCGTCCAACAGCCTTCTCGAGTCTCTCTATTTTCATTCTCATACCATCTACCTACCCATCACACCCTGTGTAGCTCGTAGTTTTAAAGTTCTAATTTAAAAAACTACCTGCCTACCTATATGTACCTGTGTACCTACATACCTACAAAGCGAATACAAACCTGAAAGATTACTATAAAAAACTACAAAATACGAAGAAGACTTTCTACTCGAATTTCCGTGTTGTTGTGCAGGAAAGATGCTCCAGTCAACTCATCTCTCCTCTCTCTCTAACCAGAAGTGGATCTGTGCTTGAGAGCTCAAGCAATGTCTGGCATTAATGGAGCCTTAACTCTTAAGTTCATTGAATTGAAAGGCTTCAATTTTAACCCCTGGACTCTCTTCCTGACGATTGAAATTCCCTTTTGCGAAGTCCTTCTAACACATCCTCACAGAAAAGTCTCTAATGAGGGAGTGGTGATGATTCCACTGCTGAGGAAACGATGTACAAATTGCAAATTGAGCCAACCCCTCCTTGCTCTTTTTTCAGGCGATTTAAAAAGCTTTCTTTTTTAAAATTTATGAGGGCATTATGTAAAAGCGGTTCTTAGATCCCTTCACACACTAGATATATGCATCCATGTACACTCTATACAAATGTGTAACGCATCGTGTGGCCCATTTGTGCTCAATGTTAATGCACCAGCTTCTGCAGGAAGAATATTATACATACCGCTAAGGTTATGTAGGTCGAAGTCGATCCGAACTGCGAAAATAGGCATCCTTTGTGGCTTTGGTTGGTATGCATGAGGGAAACGTATGCCTTGTCTTGTAGTAATTCATGAGAGCTAGTTAGTGCCTTATGGCCAACTGCTTAGAATGCGGAGGTGCAAAATACTTACACTAAATGCATAAGAATGATGTGGTGGGTGATTGCAGTTTTATGTGGGAACGGATGTGTTTATGGGATGAAATATCACTCTGGGCTAAACAAACGCGACGCCGTCTTGGAAGGTATTTTGCAAAGATGTTCCACTTTATGTTACAGGAAGGTTTGGTCCTTGGACAGTTTCTGCAACGGCTGCACAGGTTGAGTTTGGAAGCAGATGATCTTTGAACTTTTTAGTGTCAGTAATAATTTGATGGTCTAGTTGTCTAATGTCTTGTAACACCTGACGTCTATCGGGTCTAAGAAAACCGAATCAGGGTGGATTCCTTTAACACTTGTACCTAGATACTTAAAATTCACTAAGTGTAAGTACCCACATACCTTAACGTTCCAATCTCCAAGGATGAATATACAGTTGATAGTGCAGAGGTAAGGAGTCTGGCCCGGAGTGAGGACTAGGGCATGTGACCATCTGTTCAGAGTTAGAAAAAGGAGTGGTGGTTATGATGATGATGATGAAAATAGGGCAATCCTGAAAGCAAAACGGTGATGTGATAATGCCTTAACTCATCCTAGAAGTGATGTAGCCCCACCCACTATTTTATTTCTGAATCCGGTCGTATAATCTGTGAATTAACCACCCTTGTGTTATGGCCTGTGTTGTGCTCGGTGTTGTGTATGTGCCTACTAAGAAGCCGTCGGAGAGAAAGTCATGCATGAAAGAGAGAGAGAGAGGCATGGATGGGATCCAGGAAAATATTCCTAGCCCTCACCACTCATGTGGGTGTGGAGTCATAAAGACGTGAAACTACCTAGTAAAAATGTTAACTAGCGTTTATGTCTTCAGTTTAGGGATCCTAAGTTACTAGCATGACTAAACAAAATGCAAAGAAGCTCTGTAGCCAAATGGATAGGGTAGGGAACAACAAGGTCGCTTCATATTTTTATGACAATTTTCATGTCCGCTCCTAATACCCTTGTTCCCTCTTTCCCTCTATAGCTGTATGCATACTTAACATATATTAATATATTAGGCTCGAGACAAATGCCAAGTAAGTCTCACAACTCACTGGATATCCTTGAACGGATAAAAAGCTTTGTAAGTCGATCCTCTCTCAAATATAAATGAACTTTCACTCAACTACAGCTTTCTGGGTCTCCATTTTACAAAAGAATAAAAGGGATAGTAAACAACTCCCTTTGCCAACCCTGTTCGTCCTTCGACTAGTTCTCTTCCGCTTAAGTAACTAACAAACTAGATAATCATGCAATGCATGGGTTATGCAGTGTATTTTATTATCATCATTACTGTCGATTTCACAGATTACTTTTGGGAACAGAGGATGGAAAGTTCAAATCTTATAAAAAAATGTTTTAAAGCCACGATGAATTTCCTGCCTGCTTTTTCAACATCTCAATCTCTGTGAGAGTGTTTACTTAAATCGGCTTCTTAAATATCACAGGATTAAAGTTCACACATCAGTGTTACTTTTCAATGCCTCCTGAACTTTTCCAAGGGCAAGGCAATTTAGATGGTACATCACCGCTGATTTTGAGGTGTTTTCTGGGAATAAATGTGAGAAGCATGTACAAAATCCGAGGATACATCCTCCAACTTTGTTCGATAATTATGAAAACTGAAAAGCATTTTAAAATTTAAAAATGTTTACATACTTGATTTTTTACCTGTTTCCACTTCTAATATGACGTCAGTTCTTTTCAAATCTAACGAATAAGGTGGAATTTAGTGAAATATATTTCGGTTTAGTTTTTAAGCGGTGGGTTAAGTTGTTAATCAAAATTCTCGGAAAGCATGTAATTATTGCATTGGTGTCGTAAAACCAATTTCCTAATTCATAAACTGTTTTTCATTATTTGGCAAAGCAGTAATTTTCAAAACGTACCTTCATGTACAGAGATTTACGAAAACAACTACAACTACAGGAAGAGGGTAGCAGCTCCCAGTTAACTGATTACTAGTTGCTACTTGATATATGCTATAGAGACTTAAAGACACATGCCATTACATACATACCTAACATTCAAACATCACATCACAAGGCCGTGAGTTCAGAACTACCAAAGCAAAGTCTGGGATAATTTTCGAAGTGTATCTGAAAAAGTGTTCCTTCGAGAACTACGCGCAATGCAGATATTGGTAGATGTTGCTTCCTTCCTTCCTTCTTTGCCAACTTCTTTAGTTAGGTTCTTAGGTATCCGTCTTGAAATGCTAAATTTACTCCACATCCATTCTCCGTAATATTGATTACCTTTCCTATTTCTATATTTCTGGTAGAGAATTTCCAAGCATCCATTTCCAACATCATTCCACCGATGCCTAAATAGTTAAGTCATACATTTGCATCCCTGAAGGTAGATAGATACGTGTATCCTATAGAACTTACGTACTTCGAAGATGAACAACTAAAACTAGAGACGGATATGGGAAGTGACATGGAATTATTGTTCCGAATTCCCTAAAGCTTAAAGAACTTTAAGGTAGAGCATGTAATGTACGAAATGTGTCTAAAAATTGTATTTTCTTTCTGATATTACAGGTAAGCCAATTCGAACATTCAGTCCTTGTTTTATGGCTCCGGTGTTCACACGTAAGTACAGGAAACGATTCGATTTTTAGAGATTTTATGACGCAAAAGAAACCCTAGCTTATGCTACCATATCCTTAAAGCCCCAAACAAAGACGCTGGCTAAGACAAGCAGCTAAGCTAAGACTCCAATTCAGTCCTATATTTTTAGACGTATGTAGGTGTTCGACCGTAACTGTTTCTAGGATTGGGCTCACAAGCTCATCCGGACATGATATGATGCAGAGTTGTACCTTTGCCGTGAGGAATAGTAGGGAAGAATTTGTTATTGTGGCAGAAAGAGTCCAAGTAACCGTACAAAGGTATCATGAACAAAATCCCTGGAGAACTGAAGAAAATTGCTGATTCTGTTGTTGAAATTCTTCATTTTGGTCTTTCTTAATTCTCCTGTGAGATCGATGCTGAATTTGAGTCAGTCCGTACCTACGAATACACAGAGTAAGTGTTTGAATTCCTGGCTCCGGACACGCATGTATAGGAAACCGACTAGGGTGGTTAACTAGGAATTCCTCTAAAGATCTCTAAGGAATACATTACAAAGACACTGATCTCCTCCGAGATACTTACAAGTGGAAATCGAAATACCTACACGACTATCCGTAAGTCCGGCTCTTTGAATCTCCGGATCACTAGAACTTACATCATGCTGGATATTGAAGTTGAGCCTCTTCTTTCTCCATTTCACTCTCAATCTATCAGAGTGGTCAACTCTGGTTAAAATTTACTATCCGTCGTGTATTTCATACTGGATTAAGGTTGACGGTTTGACCCGGTCGGTATTGATTCTTTTATACGGGGAGGGAAGGAGAATGGGCTATACGAGTCTCTGAGTTGTTGAGAGGGACTAAATGCCAACTAGCTACAGGGAGTGGACCTTATACACACAAACTTAGATATATATTGAAACAAATGTGTATTATTTGTCAGCACGTGATGCAACTATCTATTTCAGTAAACCTTACCCTTCTTGTTCTTTCCACCCTTCTCCCTATCCCTTGTGTTCTGTAGACTTAAGGGTTTTCGAATTTGATACCTTGCCAAAGAGTCTGTTGGATTAGAAAGCATGGGAAATCCCACTTTCACTCTCGTTTACTCAAAGATGTATGTACGGCGAGACGCCTTCGTCTTCGCCCCGAGTCAGATTGAAATCAAAAAGTAGGTTAGGATTATAAATGGACAAATCCAGGCCTACAAAACTATGTCACTGAACATGAAGACTCACGGGGACGCCCAACTCGTTCAAATTGTATGATCCTGATTCATGCCGGGATAAGGATTGAAAAATCATCGGTTTATATTATTTGTAATTGAAAACTGCATGAATCAGTCTTTGATTTTCAAATTAGAACTGTATCAATAAAACGTGGAATTAAGTTTTAACTATATGATGAGCTATACAATTTCCAAACCCTCCAAAGACTCTGAACATAAGGTAAAATATCGTAAGTTGTTAGTCTCGAAAATGTTTCGTATCGTATTGTAGCTTACTTGAAGAAGTAATACGCTTTCCATCCCGATATTTAAAACAGTCCAAACATGCAGAAACAAATAAGAGCTGTAATTTACCTTTTAGAAACTGTTAAATACCTTCATTATACAAACATCTATATGTGCATGTAGCATGTCAAGACATTCCCACGCATTTGCTGAACTAGAACTAGAAGCCCGGAATATGCACCTGCCTGGAAATTCTAGAAGGAAGTTGAAGTGAAAAAGGCAATTTTTAACCAACAAACAAAAAAGGGAAAAGTTTGAAGGAAAGTTTATCAGCCTCTGATTGTGAACTTACATGAGGGAAAGTTATTTTCCAGCCTTTGCCCTTCCGATATTAACATCCCCAGACCGCAAATGGCACGTTTTTACCGAGGATTTGTAAATCAGCCTTTTGTCATTTGAATTTAAACAGTGTTACCTCGATCTGTATATACACCATGCATATTCAACCTAAATGCTTTCTTATTCATATAAGCCTTGACCTTACATACACCTTTTCTTCGATCTGGAGAAACTGAATCTAACTTTAAAAACAAACTAGGAACCTAAAAGTATTTCCCTAAGTCCTAAACGGAATGAAAGAAGTGATTGTTGGGCTGATTGATTTGGTTAAGCAAACCAAGTTCTGCTAAGGGAGGTTGGCAACCGTTAAATACCTATTGAGATTGGCATGGCTTAGTTAGGTCTAGAGATGTACCTGTGGGCTTGTTCCCTGGACCCCGGTAACTTAAGCTCCTTGGCTTAGCTCTTCTAGCCCAATAGCGATAATATATGTACATAGCACGTATAGTAAGCATGTAACCATGTTTTATCAAACTTTGTCGAGAAAGCCGTAGGGGTAGAGAAGTCAATGTATAAGGGGATTGATCTTGTCTACATAATTCGACTCTGAAGACCGTTTTAGCCGACCAGCTGTGTGTATAAAGTCGGAACGGAACTGTAGTGTGTGTAAGGACAGCCCTGATCTTTACAAAGTCCCTTCTGCTACCCAATGGATCAATCTTTTTCCAATGGGGACTCTATCATTCCTCCAGAGTAAACTATTAGACCAAGCGTAGCAGAACTATCCGTTGCATCATAGTTCAGACTGTATAGACAAGTAAGTATAGGTACATACATCTGGATTCTGGATATCTGCCTTTATATGATAGGGGGAGATCAACTGAATCTCTCGGCAAAGAAAACAATGCTGATTGGAGTGCCATGTTGGGTGAAAGTGTCTTCGGACTTTTAGAGGATTGTTCCACACTCTCTTATCCTCTTTGGTATTAGGACTCAAACGGAGCACATAATCGACCTCTCTCTCTCTCTTTCACTGCCTCTCTTTATGTATGAAACATTCAGAGTTTTTCAGGCATGTTCTTGTACCGAAGGGACCTCTGACTTTGTGTTTTGTGTCGATCTTGATTGCCAAATGTCGATATTTGATCTAAGGAGCTCTAAAGCATCAGAAGTCTTAATTGTCTTCAATAGATAAATAGGGCTGTCATTTAAATGGGGTTGGATCATTTGAAGTTCTAGATGTTGGTTTGGTTCCTCTACGTCTTTGGTAAGGATGTTGATGTGATGGAAGGAAAGTGGGTGGAAAAGTGATGTTGGATCAGTTGGTTGGCTTGACTGTGATGGAAAGGAAGGAAGGATACATTCAATCCAATCCATTCTGGATTGCATAAATTCCAAGGAGAACATTCCCCCATTATTTTCTATTATGCAAGAATTTCGAGAAGGGTTGAAGTACTTTGAGAACACGTAGACATACACCGTAGTAGACAGCTAAGGTGGCAGGATGAAGGAAGGCAGGCCAGGTAAGTTGGTTGGTCTGGCATAGGTCGGCTGTAGGTTGTGGAGGAATCTCATAAAATTGTGAAGAAATTCTTATAGCTTTTATATACAGAGCCTTTGACATATTCATGAATTATTCAAGGATACTCTTGAGAAACTAACTCATCCTCTTTTTCTTTGCTTTAC
The DNA here is from genome assembly GCA_034695115.1 of Desoria olivacea. Taxonomy (NCBI): domain Eukaryota; kingdom Metazoa; phylum Arthropoda; class Collembola; order Entomobryomorpha; family Isotomidae; genus Desoria; species Desoria olivacea. The sequence continues at coordinate 21,697 of JAQFZA010000211.1, forward strand.
TTCGGGAATATACAGGGCAAAGAAAGCTAGGGGTGTTAGTGGTGGTTATTTCTTCAATGTGGAATCACATATATCACTGATGGAAAAATCTCTATCGTGTCACATCACCAGCTTCCCTGTAATAGTATCCCTAAATTCAGTAAAAATGAATGTGAACTGAACTGCGAATATGCCTCGAGTAGTTCTAGTTAGCTTAATGGACCTGTGTGATGTCTTGGATATTGCTTACCTCCATAGGTTACTTTATATGCAGGGTTTCAGGCTGGGTATATTAGACGAGTCAGTGTCCATTGAGGCTATACTGTAGTAAGCAAGGGCGGCTGCTTTATACTTTCTCTTCCTGGCCATGTACTACATATTACTACTGTACAAGTTCTGTTCAACATTTACCTACGCTTTCTCATCTTCAGATTTCTTTTCAACCTTTCAAACTAGAGGATTAGATATCAAGAGTAATGCTCATAGGTTTTGTATTTTATAGGAAAGTAAAGCAGGCGAAAATATGATATGATAATGGGTAGGGACAGTGCTTACAAATTTGGTGACAGTTGGAATCTACACGAAAGTAAATTTGGATTTGAATGGAAAATTACAATTAATGGAAATGTACATGTACTAATGTACTAATTAATGTATGTACTTCTGACGATGCTTACGTAAATTAATGGGACATCAAAGGACTCCCTCCACTCGGTGATCTCTGCTACTCTATTCTAAGACTGTGCCTATAGTTAATGCTGTTGAGTTAAAATTCTTTGAAGCTTACAAAACCTTTAAAGATTTTAAAAGTAAAAGGGTCAAATTTCAGATTTTTTTAAACATTTTATTTGTACCACTTTCTCCGATTTCATTAGAAATTACAACAACAGTATTCTGATAGTAAACCAGTACAATAGGTTTTTAGACAGTGTGAGGTTGAGAAACTTGGTTGAGCTTATCTTGAAAGGTAATTAAAGAAAGAATAAATTATGATTTATGAACCATTACAAGGCCAACAATAGCAAAACTAACCCTAACATGAATAAATACATAGGAGAGGACTTCCAACCTCCATCACATAATTCGTTGACATGAAAGTAATTCTTGAAGCACTTATTGCTGTGACACATTGCATTCGTAACGCAGGGATGATTCTTAGCTGCCAGGCAATTGCGGTTCTTCGCACTCCACTTCAGCTTGATTCCATTCCACGATAAGCAGTCACAGATAAGTTTACCTCCCATCGAAGGGGTGCACACCAAAGACCGGCTTGATTTATCTGCAGGATCAACGCAGTCAAAATCGCCCTCTATTAAGTGTCAAGATGCAAATTAGTATTACTATCCCCAAATGTTTCGCTTGCACAAATCATTCGTTTAAGAGGTTAGTCTATCAAATCATGTCTTACCACACGTATTCTGGTAGATATCGTTCAAGTCCACTATTAGATCTGTCCCCGAATCCTTCTCTGGTCCATCTGTCCCCGAATCCTTCTCTGGTCCCTCTGTCGCCGAATCCTTCCCTGGTCCATCTGTACTTTTATCCTCGATTTCATCCTCATCGAATTCTTCCTCCTTAAACCAACGGTTCGTATGAACCATACTCATCATGGTCAGTATGATGAGTCCAACTACTAACATGGTCTTAAAAATCCCCATCTCCTGTTTTCAATCTTCAAGTTGATTATTTTGAGGGAGTGCTGGATGGATACTGCAACCTAACTGGACAACTGGATACTGTGACCGTTGATTGCTGTTATGATAATCTCCGTTTGACTTTCTTCTCGTTTTACGAAGGAATATTAGCACTGAATATGGATTTCTGAAAATTGGGTCATTGAAATTATAAGTTATAATTATAATTCCCACAATTGTATGAACTGACAACTGACTTACCTACAATCGTTGAGGATGGAATTCTGAAATCCTTGAAAAAGAATACAATCCAATGCCAGAATTGACTGCAAAATACAGGATCTTAAAAACTGTAAACAGACAGAAGTGTGGGCGAACTTCCCAAGTGAAAATTGGAACTAGTAATTTGTTCACATCTTGTTGACGTTTTTCAACAACCATATCGGAAGTAATCTCCATAGCAACCAAAATCAGACTGAAGCTCCGAGGTATGGGATGTCAGACGGTCGAACGTTGAAAAGTTATATGTTTATTGTGACGGATATGATGGGTGTCGGAGAGTTTAGTAGGTGCGTAGTCATCTTATAAAAAAATGTGATAATTGCCAATTTATTATTTTTCTTACGACTTTCTTTAATCTCTATATAGTTTCCCAAATTTGTACAATTTGTACAGAACGCAGTATCGTTAACGCAGTTAATGATACAAATTAAAGGAAATAGAACCATCTCTCTCTCTTTCTCTCTCCACTGACTACGATAAATATGCCTACCGTAAAGGTGTAAAAAGTGTATTGTTTAATTGAGCCTGATTATAAAGTAAAACAAAGCGGGGCAACAGCGTCGATGAAATATAAAGGATATACACATAGGACTATGTGAAGAATCTATCTTCATCGTAAAAAGAGTAAAAAACAACAGTTGGAGCTTGCCCACGCAGGAATCCCATTTTTCAAGGGGATCTTCGGAGCTCAAACTGCCCAAGGAAAAGTATGATTAAGTGGGCTTTTGTGCAATCACCAGAATATAAAATACCTCAACTCTTTCCTTCCCAAGTCGTAAACCAATTAGGAGAAATTTTCATTTAATAAACTGGCAAATAATTCTTCCTCACAGGATTATAATTTATTTTGGTGTTGTTTAAGTATGTACGCACACGTATTAGGACCAAAATATTATAAACAAGCGGGTATTTTTTGTTAGATAAGCATGGAATTGGCTTTGAAACTACACACTTTACTGGGTTCTTTTCCTATGCCGTTTTTTGTGGCATAGTTACATTACTGTTGACTGTGCATAATTCAGCAATATGGTTAAAACATTTAGATGATGAATAAAATGACAAACCTAGTGACTATCTATGCTGTAATGGTTTATGATTCAAGATCGAAATTGTTTCGATTTTCAAATTTTAAAAATAATCCTCTTCGAAGTATTTGACTTTTCCTGTCATTATTATGGGTATCGAATGTAGGACTCCAAATCGACCGAAGCCGTAGTGGTTAACAAGCTTAACAAGCAAAGAAAAACGAGAACGAATAAGTTGTGCCCCAATTTCATTTCATAGGCAATAAGAAATCAACTTTTCGAGTGAGATGCTCTTGAAGTTTTTAAGTTTTACTCTTACACACTTACATATGTGATCGTAAACTGGGAGGTTGGCGGTGTGGAAAAAAGTAAAAGCAATTTGATTTCTTTGGGGTGAAATAAAGAGGAAATTTCAGGCAGAAGTTCCAGTCACAGAGGACCGCTTGTACCAAGTTACCAAGTCGGCTGCATATATTTTTACACTTGTACAGATAGTGTCTGAAGCAGCTCTCAATATTATTTTTAAGTTCCTTTACTTCAAGGGAAAATTTGTAAAATATTTTCACAGGAAGGAGAATTAGTAAATGATTTTTTTTAAAGATTTGCAACTAAATTTCAATTCCGGCATTGGGTTTTTTGTCTATCTTTCTGTGTCGGAAATATTTGTCAAATGGTTTACTCATTCTCGCCAATGCTCTATTAATTAGCAATCAAGACCTTTAAGATTGTTTATGAAGAAAAGTTATAAATAAATAACGAGGCAACCTTTATTTTCTTAAATTTCTGTTGCATTTCGAAACTACCCGATTTTTGTAATTACTTTCACGTCACATCACAATACTCATTTCCATCCGTCATAGCTGATAGGCCATTGTAGCATTAGCTGCTCCAATTTCAAAATGACGTTAGTCATTCGCCTTAAATCTACAGCAAGAACACTGCACCTGTAATACGTGAAATGCGAGAATAAAGCCCAGAAATAAATCAGCGTTCTAGAAATTCCTAAATGCAGATAACTCCCATTTCGCCAGTCACATGGATCATTACCAAGTGTCATTTTATGAGTCCCATGGTATCCCTAAATTTAACAATATATTGAATAAGATTATAGCAGCGCTAGGACCCTATACAGCTACAGCTCTAGTCTGTAAGTGTAGGCGCTTCCTATTTCCATTTGTCTTTCACTTTGTCCTCTGACAACAAATCAGAGTCATTCTATTCCAGCACAATTCAACCCTACAGTGACATCCCCGGTCTCGGTTTAGTTTAGTACATGGTAAACGTGCCTTGCGGCTAATTACAATGGTACATTTGGCTTTCAAATATAAACATATCAACACAGCGACCTTTCCATCCAGAACACAGACTGGCATACACAACAAGCTAAACTATACATAATATAATGATAGACGACCAAATTCCGTGCAATTCTGGCTTCGAGAAGATGAGAAACTGATTTAAATTCTGGTTGCGAATGACAGGAAATTCCAGACTGGTATAAGCCCACCTCCATGCTTTCTCTTCCTTCGAGCTCTACATAAACGGGTCTAAAGACATAAATACGATTACGTATACATCTCCCGCATATATAATTTATAATAATACATAATACAAGTAAATGAGGCTGAATTGGGAATCAGAGGTTGTGATTTTGATTGTGATGAAGCTCCATCCCAGTCCCTATCTCTCCCTCGGTTACGACAGGTATGCATTGCGTAGACTGGAGAAAGGCTGTACAGGATTAATAAATAGCTTGTGAGATTCCTGGAAAAGAGGAGAAAGGCATGCAGTAGCATAAGCCCTAGTAATTGTAACAATTCTAATGTACCCGTAGTATTATGTTGAGATTTGACATGAAAATGAGTTTGCTTTGGTGGTGGTGGTGGTGAGTAGTGGTAGTCTATGATGTATTTGCAGGAGTGGTTGTATATAGTGTGGTGGAGCGGTTCGTGGTTGGGAAAGGCTAACGAGGAGAGGAGAAGAACAACTCATCAAAATAATTGATACAAACGAAGCTAATAAAGGAGAGACCTGAGGTATTTCATTTGATTCTTCCGTCCTCGTCGTCCCTCCGATGGGACAACTTTTCTCTCTCGAGTAATTTATGCTTACCAGCCTGCCCAAGTATTTTTACAAGGACTTTCTTAATTAATACAATCAACGGAGACTCCTTCGGCAAGTCCTCCAGTCCCTGGCTTTCCTTGTCCTAATAACCGTTTGTCTCTAATTGCCTCGTTGAAAAATCCTTGGAAGAAGGTAGAGCAAGGCTTCTTTGTAAACTTGAGGCGTTTGGGGGGTGTGAGGCTTGACTGTGAATGCTTTCTGGAATGTTTTCACACTTCCATCCCTGTGGTTCTTGTATATCGTAAAAGTCAGCTGCATATTTTCCTTACTTAAATGTACTGCGGAGATGCACATGCTTCTGGATGGATAAAAGCCGTCGCTTTCACTTTGAAAGTTTGTTGGGGTCCCATTGGGGTTTGGAATGCAAGTAACATGTGTCAAAGGGTACGGATAGGTTTAAAGCTTTGAATGGAGAGCAGACCGATTGGGTCAGTGTATAATTAGCCGAGTGGTGTATTTCAATGCAGTGCGGAGCTATGCAGCAATGTAATTACACACAGTTTGTAATGTTTGCGGTTTGAAGGGAAAGAAATAGGGCCAGGCCGACTTCTACTCTGGAGAGCTCTCGGGAAATTAAAATTTATTAGACTGAGAGGGGCTGCCTCATTCCAGGATGCAATTTGTAATTTGAAGCAGTCAGGGCCAAAAAAAAATTGGAGTGGAGGGTTGAGGCTTGAGGTTAACTCTGTTTTTTATTAGTTCTTCTTATTACAGTGTGGGAATAAAAGGAAACAATAAAAATCCAAGTGTCGGTATGACTTCATGGGAAGATTTATCCGGTGGGGTTTCATAGACTTTAATAACAGCCTCCCGCATTCCTTTGTGAATTTAAAGGAGATGTGATCAGAGATTTGAACCCTCGCAGACAATAAGCTATAGAAATTAAATCTGGAGTTTCCTTAATCTTCTCCATTAACACTGTCACTTCCATAAGCATTAAGCCTCGGGATGGAATAAATTGTCGAGGAAAGTTTTACAGCTACAGAAGCATATAGAGTAGTACCCTTCTCCGTGTACTTAATTAATTCTGGGACATATCTTACTCCGTAATAATATTGCGTAACAAAACAAAGAAGTTCGTTTTATTATTCTGTACTCTTACGAAAGATAAGTATGTTGTATAAGTAGTATACGTATTTATTTAGTTGAGCTCCTGTCTGACATTGCATGGCATGACAGTGGCATTTGAGTTAGGAAGATGTAGAACGGACCGTATCCTAGTATTTGTTAATTATTCCCAAATGTTACGAGTACGACTGGGAGGAGGGTATTGGAGATTATGCAAATGACAGGTGAAAACAGGTGCCAGTATTATAATGTCATGGTGCCTTGTACATAATTTGTCATTCATCATCATCAAAAAGTTATACTTGACAATGCTATAATTTTAGGGTAGAGGTACATCACTACGATACAGTTTTTGAAAATATTTTTTTCAACGTTCTGATTCTGAATACAATGCCTGCTGTACTGGAGATTAAACATACCAAATCCTTATACAATTCTTGAACTGTTGTACCCTTGACCCCACACTTTTAATAATACAAGGCTGCCTTCTGCTCCTATTCCTTAGTGGGAGACGGACAGCTTTCAAAAAGTCAAATATTGTATCAATGCAGTCTCAAATAATACATTGGTCACCTTCTGAAGTCAAGAGGCTGAAAATTCGAATCTCTCAAATTTTAAAACGGTGAGGGAAAGTAGTTATTTACGCATTCCTTTGAAAACTATCCTGTTGTTCAATGCTAAACTAAAACACTGAATGTTACCGACTTAATGACCCTTTTTAGATGTATTGTGTACAAACTACTAACTGGGTGGTCTACATACTCCCTATTCGAATATTCTATGCAATTAAGTACAGCTAAAGCTACCTATGATACACGTAGTCATGATATTCCAGAACTCTGATAGTATGATATTTACATTTATTCTACAGTTGATAGTCCCAAAGACAGAATAGAGAACATTTGCATAGAAACATTTCAACATTAAACATCTCCCTTGATGTTTATTATGACAACGACCAGGACGTAGTCCACAGTCTACTTCTTTCCCTTGGCTTGGCCCTTTGCCCAGTTCAGTTTTTAACTCCTTTTATATCTTCTCTCTCAGTTCTCTCTGTCTGACTGTTTAGATTGGTAGATATTCTGCAATCCTACAATTCCACATTTATTACATCTTTGCATCTTCAGCTACTATACATGAAGGAATCATAATGGATGGGAATTGCCCTATCTCCATTCGGAAATGTATCATTATCTATCCTAAATAAAACGCTGGTTGGAAGATGGATGGATAAGATCCAGATTCCAGACGGAATTCTGTTGTTGTGTCCCTCTGAGCGTCTTCCGCTCCGTAACAATAATAACATTATGCTAATTCACTGTATACATCATGATCCCGCTTTGTATGTAACTTTTATTCTATTCGCTTTTATACCCTTTAGTCTTGAGCAAAAACTCACAATCTTACAATCTGATCTGATTCAACAACAAATACATTCTTCCAGCTCAAGACGCTCTTAGAAATTATTACTTGGTATAGTACAGTACATGTACTGCTATAGGAGTTTAAATCTGGACTATACACAAAACACAATTCAAAACAGTCCGTTTCGTCCTACTTGGTAAACTTTTTTTTTGTGTGGAGAGTCAGATTTCAAAAGCTAGAGCTGCTGTACTGAAAGCATTGGCTAGGCTTGTGTACATGTACATGTCTGTGGCTGTTGGTGGTAGGTTAGATTTAAGAATTGAACATTGCATTCTGGGCAGGATGGACGGAGATAAAATGTTTTGAAAGATGGACTGAGTCCAATGTCTCAACTTTGGGACATAAACTTCCAAGCAAATGATAAATGCGACTATAACCTACCAGGTCATAATAATTTAACTTTTACTTACTTCAGGGCCGTCACTTACTCTGCGACTAGATTGTCTCAGCTAGAGCTACAAACGAGTTCATGATTTCTCATATCCATTCGATACTCACTGCAAAACTACAAGCCGACTCGTTCTGGAGTTTAGTTTTTTTTGGCAGTACGGCTCTGGCTGTAAGTACTGTTCAGTATTTCTCCAAGCGATTGAACAAACTGAAAACTTTTTTGTTTGACTTTCTCTGCTGGAAATATTTCCTGTTTTTTTTTCATTTATTTATTTTTTTCAACTTTCCTCCTTCAGTTTACTTACTCATTGTTATCAAAATGCATCCTTCTGACCCATTATGAAGACGTCATCTCAAAATAGTATACTATTTCGGGACGAGGAATTCGGAACTATCTGTATGAAGTAGGCCTCCAGACTTTTGCCATTGTCTATACACTGTACAGATACACAGAACACTGACAGATCTGAAATAACCCATTGTATTACTTTAGTCGGTTGAACCCAACTGTAGAAGATAAAGGAGCTAAAGCATACTTGCTCCTCCTCTTGAAGTACCTCTGTATTATTTTATCATTACGAATATCAAAGGCTAAGGCGATAAGGCCAGCTATTTATTTTATAGTGTTTTCCGCAGCTATTTTTTGCTCTCTGTGGTTTTAAGCACTAATAAAATGTTGAATGTGAAAGTGGAGAAAGTATAGAGAGAGAATATTCTGAGTGTGGAAGTGCTTGTAAGCCTTGTAGGACAAGGGGATTGTATTTTTTTTAGATCCTGACTCTAGATCTTCTTTCTGGCCTATCCTAAGAGAGAGTTCCTAGTGTCAACATAAAGCTTAGTTTGAGACTAGCCAAATCTTTTCTGACACCCTTCAGAAATCGTATAATCTGAGACTTCCTCCTTTTGTCCGATTCTCATTGTTTCTTTTTATCCTTTTGAGATTTTTATCTCTTAAGCTGTACGTGTAGTTGTTTAGTGGGCTCATTTGTACTGCGATTTCTAGCCGAGGCACAAGTGCTTGAATAGGTCCTTGAATGTTTTTGCAGGGCTTACAAATTCCGGTTGTTAGGTCCAAAATACATGTTTTACATTTAGTTGCTTAGTTATTAACAACAAGACCAACATGGTTCTTAAACGTCGTGTTTTTAAACAAAATTGGAGTTATGGGATTACTGTACTTGATAAAACAACTATTAAACATTTGATGGAGCCTAAACTTGTCTAAAATATTTGCTAACCCACATCCTGAATTGCTGGCAATAAATACATAGAAGTTTGTACTTCTGAGGGATAGACACAAATGTTTCTAAAGGAGATTGGATTATGAAACATATTTTCCTATCCTCTATGTATCTGCAGAGGGGATAATGAGTATGGGCTGTTGAAAGGATCCACACAATGTTTTGAAGCGTATGAGAGTGAAATCACAAATGGAGTTTAGCCACAAGAGAGGAGAGGCCGAGCGACTCATGGGTTGATGGTTGAGTGTTTCAGCGGATTTCCTATTCCTTTGTGCATCTAATCATCTGGGTTTAGCCGTCTGAAACATAATCGTCGTTGTTTGCCATAGCCCTTGCCTTTGCTTGGCTTTCCTGCATGGATGATTGTTGGATTGTTCCTCCAACCCTGGGATAAAATTAATGGCCACTCTGTCTACTTCAAATGGATACCAAACAGCCTCAAATTATGGCTACAGTTCTGGAACCATAATCAAGTGGGGGATGAAAAATTAATAACTCCTACATGGGTGATATGTATACAGGAAGACTCGGTAACCTCTTCAGAGAAGTGACTACATGGACTAACTTGGCTTTAAGTAAAACTTAACTTCATTCATTTCATTCTATCATACACAAACAGAATCATAGGCCCCGTACTATCCACACGGCCTAATTTTCTATTTCCCAGAGCAGTAACTTAAGGTACGGGTAGGCAAACTTTCCTTGTTTTTATTGCCTGAACTTTGTTTATCCAGCACGTATCTGTATGCAGTAGTTTGAGCAGATATTGCAAATATTCTGCTGTATATGTTTGTACTTATGCTTTTGTGAGAAATTCGGTCTGCCTATTCCCGAGTGCGTTTATGCGTGTTGATGCCGCGGCTGCTGCTCCTGTATCGACTTCCACCATGGAGTAAGAGTAGATGAAGGTTTAATAAATAATGACTTGGTGACCTCGGTACAAGTGATGTGCCGCAGTCACGGCTTCAGGTTGTCGATGTCATCGTTGTTATCCATACCATTGCTCGTTGGGATGAAAGCACGATATACATTGCTTAGGTATGTTGTTGGCCTTTCGTGAAATACATCATTGAATAGGAGATGAACAACTGAACAAAGGTTAAGCAGGCTAATTTACACACTCTATAATAATGGGGATGTTATTGGCCGAGATGATTAATTCAGCAGCTCGTGTTGGATGATGTTTGGCTGAGCTGCAACTGATGAGCTTAAACTCTGTCTATATAAGGAACCATTTAACCCATTGGAAGTTTTGAAAACTAATTTCATATGCTAAGTTTATCTAGACTAGTAGCCTAAAAAGGTGGTTGCAATGACTTATAGTTGTACGTCTAAAATGAGCTTTAGATTGGGGTTTGGGTTTGTTCGTCCAAAGCTCTTCATTGTAAGGCCAGATAAAACCATTTACCTAGTACAATTGTGTAACCGTTGGAGGTAAAAAGAAATAGGTTCGAAATAGGTTGTTTGGTTGTCGTATTAGCAGTTAGAAATAGCCAGGAATGGGCATTTTTTAGGTAGCTGATAGAATTGACGATTAAGTGAAGATGTAGTTACAAGTAACATATCCTACATGACAGTTCTGTTTTCGGTAATCCGTCTAAAGTTAAAATTAAGCTCTTTCTCCCAACCGCTAATTTATTTGTTGTCCGATTAATGTCACCATCATCAGTGCAAACAGTTCGAATTTATCAATAAGATAAGCAAATATTTGCAGGCCCATCAAATCATGTTTTATCATCAACTTTGAACTATCAAATCCAACCCTGATTGCTGCATAAAATTAATGGGTGTTAAGGATTCTATATTAAAATACTTGTAGCAATACTCCGCAACTTTAATCAAAAGCAATTTAACCTACGATAGACTAAATAAGTTTGCGGTTATAACTTATAACTTAAATTGTTTGTAAACACAACACTGACATATTTTAGGAAAGTTCACAGAAGAAAATGGATCTTTATTCTCGATTGTCAAAGTGGTGGATAATATTTTACTTGTATGAACCTTGCCATCCATCCATACCCGCTTACTTTGACGAAATAAGAATTGTTTTAGGACGGTCCCAGCACGAATATAAATTTAAAGACATGAAATCGAATTACGCAGAATGCCTAATCCCCCAGATTGCCTGTGACATAGTCACAGTAAACCTTCATTTAATTATACTTGACAATACGAATTGCGAACATTGCCAGGCCCACAAGTCGCTGGCCCAGGGGTCGTAGGCCCACATGTCGCTGGCCCAGGAGTCGCAGGCCCACAGGTCGTGAGACCCACTTAGATAATATGTACATACTAATTAAGCAAAGAAAGTTTCCAACATGGAATGACCATCAGATTGGCCTGGCAGGCAGACTTCTGCGTCTTGAATTTAACGGGGTCTTCCAAGTCAATTTTTTTTATATGAAAATAGACTCGCCATGCGAATACAGGAATGTCATGATGATCCCCATGAATGTGTGTATATTTGTATGTGATTTATTCCGCCCGGGTCAATTTGTTTCTGGTTTAGCGGTTTAGTGGAGAATCATGGAGACCAAACTGCAAAAATGGTTGGAACTTGAGCTCAAGTAATATTATTGGATTTAGATGTGCGTCGATGGAAGGTGCATGAGAAAACTCTGATTCCAGCCTCGTACGCTTTTTATTCCCGGTCTGATTGGATTCGATAGAAGGGGTCTTTGAGAGTATGTGTGTATCAATGTTTGTATTCGTAAAGCATTTTACATTCGGACTGAATCCCAAAATCCTAACTTAGCTGACCTTTACTGTAAAAAATGTTACATGACAAGCAAACTTGAACCGCTGAACGTATGCCTTTTTGAATCTACAAGACTACAGAACTGACTGGAAACAAAGGCTCAAAATCTACGCTTTATACATGATCTTGCATGCTTTACAAAAAGTAGGATGGATTTTGATACGACAGGTTGAACAATCACTGCAGTCAAACCATTAAAACCTGTAGTAGATTTCTGATAATTAATCTTTACACAATTGTGTAAAGACGAGCAGGTATTAAATATTGAAATATTGAATATTAATGAAAAACATACACATTTTCTTGTAACAGTCCAAAGGTCATTTGCTAGTAGGGTAAACGTGTCAGGATCAGGGTTTCAGGCACAGGTAGCAGTGTGTTAAAATAGGTTGACTTTGAAGCTGGTCGTGAACGTCTGGCATTCAAGTGTATGACTGTGCCTCACAGTGCGGCTGTTTCCGGAGCTGCATGATGCCTGAAATAATTGAAATAATTTTTGGCTTGCCCGATTCTCCTTCCAATACCATTGTTTTGACTACCTTCCATCGCTTCATGGTCCACCCGGTGTGGTAAGGTGTGGTGTGGTTTCTGAGGTTTGATGGCTGTCTCTTATATCGTTACTGGTGCCAATCAAAACATGAATTACGAGCTATAAGCTATAATGTAACTCTTGAGGTATTAGATGTGTAGGTATATTTGTAGAACTGTTTCGCTATATCACTTAGATTACTACACGACTGTGTACAGCAATCATTCCGTATTTCTCTATTTTCAGATTTTCATATTCCACTTTGTTAGCCAATTAACTACTCTCAATCATCCATGTTTCAATATACTCCAGATTTTGTCTTTATGTCGTTATACTTTAGACAATCCAGAATTATACTTAGACTGACTTTTTAGACTGTTTTTCATCGGCTGTCAATTTTAATTATCTATATACTTAATTTGATATTTTTATTTTGTTACGTGTCTGACATTATCTTTCGGCAGTTGTGTTAAATCTTACAAAATTTCAAAACTGAAATGCTGATCAGCATTATTTGAAACTGGGGGCGTGGAATTCCGTACTAGTTTCTATCATAAACTCATTACTGATGCATAGGATGATGACCAAACGAAATCAAAGTCATTGAAGAAGTGTAGCTAGTTAGTGTTGGACCTCAAGAGCCACAACTCTAAACCTCGTAAACAATCATGCGGGTAACAAGTCATGTAATATTTATAACACAATATAGCTAAAGAAGTTGGGCTAATACATTTTGTTCTTGACTTCGTTCAAAAGCTGAACCTACCAGCACTGGCTGACCCATTTACTTTGACATGGCACATGAAAGATAGTGACTAGCGATGAAAGTTTCTTTGTCGGATGTTCCAGAATGTTAGATGTTGTAAGCGGATACGGATATGTAGTAGGGAAACACGTCCGAGGTATGTACATGAGCACAATAAAGAAAGATGGCAAGGTTGTAATGCTCAGATAAGTTTATGGAAAGGAACTAAGTGAATGTGAAAAGGTGACGATGGGTTGGAAAAGTTTTGCAGAATCTGGAATCTGGGGGCTCTGACTGTAAGTGCCTATAGGGCTTGTCGTTTGATGGGACTTCCTTGAATTTATACATGTGTTTCTTGATGCGTTGGAGTGCGGGGGTCAAATGGAGATATGAAATGAAAGTATTTGCTCGTCGGTAACGGCACCACACATTCCATAACCCCTTTTCACAATGGTAATTCCTCTATAGTAGATCATGCATATTTCATTACACGACGGAGAAGTTGTTTTGGCAATAGCTTCGAGAGCTTTTGAAGTTGAGGTTCATTGGTTATGTTATGTTTCGGCTTGTCATGCTGGTAGGAAAATGTAATGCATACATTCTGTGCCATATTTCTGTACTCGCCTTGCATGCGTGCAATGAAAGAAACTTTCTTTACAACAAAATAATTGTTTTGCTTTTGACAGAGTGATATGGCGAAGGTCAGGGGGCTTTGTGGCTATGGAATTGAAAATTTCAGAATCCTGATTCTTGATTGTAGACATTTAGGAATGTAGTCCTTGGGTTTAAAATTAAATATTCAAACTTACACCTCTTTGGAACTTCTCACTGTAAAGAAAAGAGCCTGAGGACAAGCAAATTTCAAATTTGCTTGATTGATTCGAAATAATTGCTACCATTTTCCACCCACTCTGTTTTCGTTAAGAAAATGGGTTGCGGAGCTTGTGGCTGGAAATGGAAAAGCTTCACATTTCTTGTTCGTTTTGGGAATCAATGTTATTTTCTACGTATCCAATAGTAAACCACGCCATGTCCTAAGGTTATAACTACGTATACACAGGAAAGTGACCAAAAGGCGCTAATGACTGGGGCGTAAAACCAAGAATTAGCTACCTCCCTAATTCAACATGCAAAAACACCTTTCATAAACTTCTTACAATATGTCAAAGCCCAGCCTCAATTACGAAACTATTTGAATGAAACTCAAGTTTTGGCCAAATGCAAAATAAGTAATCTACGAAAATCAAATCATTTCTTCGGGAAAAGTGTTTACAATTCAAGATTCAAACTAACAACCAAAACATCTATAGACTCTACTTAATACACCCATACTATAATACATACATCGCCACCCTTCTTGACTTTCTCTTGCTACAATTTTCTTTCAGAGTAATTTGATTCGAGGGAAAGTGGAGGCATGTCGATATTTGTAAAGATTGTCCTTCATTAGCATAAGTAAATTCAAGGGGGGGGGACTTTGGACTTGCCAATATAAGATATGACATTTGTTTAGGAAGGTGTGTGAAATCCCTGAAGGGCTACCTTCCCTATACCTATACCTATTCCCTATTGCATGATGTATGTACTCGTATATATAGCTGAGCCAAGTGTGCTTTACAATTATTACAATACTCAATCCTCCTTAGAAGAGGGCATTTGTAGAGGCAAAAAATACATATCGTCAGTAGGTAAGTAAATAGGAAAGGAGGTGGGGGGATTTGTCGGGTGAAATAGTTGAAATCGTGATAAAGTGCCCATTTCCACATCAACCCAAGATCTCTTTAATAGGCGTCTATTGTGCACTCCATAGATGGATAGAATTGATGTCTTTTCACAAAATTCCATTCACCTTTCTCCTCCACCTTTCTCTTCCCTCCTCGTAATTCAGGAACCGATTGTCCTCCTGTCACTCTGTCACGTGGTGATGGTGGTGGTGGTGTTGCTCCTTCCAGCCCTTCGAAACCTTCCAGCCAAACTTACTTCCTCCATGGTGTGTTCTCAGCTTCAGTATATTTCTATTTCCTTTCAGCCCTATTCGCCAAAGGTCAAATTGCATAGGCTGCACATTTCGTAGTTAAGCTTTCTATAGGAAGGCAGACATAAGTATAGCTTCTGACATCTGAAAAACACCTTCGATTATCAAAGCTCAAAAGGATCAATATTTATTGGATCTTTTTGCATTGAAAATCATAATGCTACTAGAAATTCAGTTATTCGCCCGAATAACTTTCTGTTAGGTGCTAAGGATGGTTAGGTACACAGCTACAATCAATGCTCTTAGGTATATTTTAAATGATTTCTATTCTTTAATATTGACTGTGGTGATGATTAAGCATGTATAATCCGTAGTTTCTTTAGAACTCGTATACTAATTATTTACGCCAATTCAAACACCTTGGCTTCAGCCTGCTAAGTTACTAAGTTATAGTTTATGCATTTCAAGAAGATTGAATAATAAAATCCCTTGTGATTTGTCTCCATTCTGAAATGAGTTTGTGACGGGAGTCAGGATGTTGGTAGAGTTAGTCTCTAATTAGGAGTGTCAGACTGTGCGTAATCACCCAGCTAATTGGGCATAAGTGGGGGATTCGTATATAAGAAGAGGCAACAAGGGTTGAAGGGACTGTCATGTCACTCGTGGTTAAACCTGAAGCCTAACTCTTGTTAAATCAAAATCCTGTGAAGTATTAGACGACAGAAGGGGCATTGTGCTTTGACTGGTATGGTTCTGAAGGACTCTTTTGCTCTTTACTCTTCCATTCCTTTTGATATTTTCTGGGATTTCCCGAGGGTTTCCGTTTCATTTAAGCCAAGGAAACTAGGTGGATGACTCGGGTCACAATTCTCACAAGTCAGAATTCACATACAGATACAGACCCTTTGGCCTGTGTGTTCAAGACAAAATTATGTTGGAAGTATTTGTAGTAGGCTATCTAGGCAGGTAGGAATGTAGGTCGTGTTTTATGTTATCCTCCTCAGATCTCCTGTTATATATCTTTATGTTATCTACGAGTACAATGTATGAGTACACAGGGGCAAATCTAGTTGCCGACAGTTGTCCCCGTAAGCAGCAATCGTCTCTCATTTTTCTCTCAGAAGAAAGCAAGTGCTTTGGAGTCTAAATTCAATTTTGTCACTGCCCTCACTTGACAAAGGAGTCCAAAGGTGATGTCCTAGGCTTCTGGATTTCGTATTCTCTGTGTATTTACAACCCAGGCTAGTACCATACTTGCCTTGTCTCTTCTACCACTTGGTCGTATGTATGTACAACTTATCAATGTGGGAACTTATGTACCCTTGACTTATGCAGTAGTCAGTAAGTAGCAAAGCCAGTGAGAATAAACTCCCTCGAAGGCAACAAATTCGTACATTCTTAAATACACAATAGCCATCCTTTCTTCATATGTACAATATTATAACAAATGTCAACGCCATTCTCCTCCAAAATCCACAAGTCACCTCTGACTCCTTGTTAAATATCTATAGCTAACATACACCTATACATACCCTACCTTTGAATACAACCAACTCCAAGTTTTTCTTCTCTAATCTAAAAAAAACTCAAGATTCGCAAGGATAAAAATTTATTTTGATTCTTAAAATATTCACCTCACATCCAGGGCTCGATTGTTAAGATGGAAGGAAGGATGAGAGAATCAGTGCTTGGCATTAGGAACTATACGCTGGATGTGTATGTAGTACATAGGAGGGAAGATAATAATATATGTTAGTGTTAGCACTACCCTCCTAAGTCGTAACTATCTACTAAGTTCAAGTATGAAGTACGGTTGGAGATGGAACTCCACTGAAACATAACTTGGCCAATTTTTAAGGAAATCAGCCCAAATTGCCACACCATCTTATTCTTCCTGGAGAAAAAGCTATAGAAAACTACCCGGTCCGTCCAAGTCCGGATTCCCTAGAGAAGACCAGGCTATTCTTTTCCCCTTCCTTATCTAGTATGCTAACAAGTCGAGGTAGTTCAGTCAGTGGTAATTCAATTGGAATCAAGTGCTCCTTCTATTCCACTCTCTCTCGTTCTCCAGCTTTCTGCCTTCCCCTTTGCTTTCATCCTGCGGGATAATGAATTCACAGCATTGTAGAGGGATAGTTAGAACTACTAGAAAAGGGTCATAGCAGTAGTCGATCTATTATTACCCTGTAAGTATTTTGTTTCTGTATGGTGGAGGCAGTGGGTGTATTCGGTACGCACGTTTACGGATTCTAAATCCGATGGGAGATAAAAGGTCGTGTTCCAGGGCTTATTTGGATGATACCTCCTATTTGAATTATCTTTTCTGGCTCTCCTCTGTAATATTAAAGAGATAGAATGTTTGGCCAAATTTCTGGCCACCCACACTTTGGAGCTGTGGCTGTTGTGTCAATCTGCATAATACGAAAAGGAATGATATTCAAAGATATTATGCCAAGGGGTTTTAGGAAATTAGGAAATGTGTACCATACTAGGTGATAGTTTTTGCTTACAACAAGTTAAATAGCTTTATCAAGTATATATGTGTGTATTTAGGAGGGGTGGGTTGTCAGTGCCCATAAGCTTTGGTTCACCAGCCGCGAAGACCTTAATTAAAGTGCCTTATACGATTGACTAGCAGGGTGGATGTAGTAAATGTCCGATTTCACAGGCTAAATTGAAAAAAA
>JAQFZA010000212.1:0-39402 GCA_034695115.1 Desoria olivacea
CTTTCAAAAGAAGTAATCTTAGCAGGATCCATTTTGTCATGGCCTCGGACACCGCAATAAATTACAGCAACTTGTTCGTCGATGGCCATTGGAACTAATGGAACAATGGCATTTTCAATTGTCGATCATTTTTACTCTTCAGTCCCTTCACTATTTTTGTTGAATTTAAAACATAATCGATCAATTTACCATATTGACTATGCTTCAACAATTCTGTAAGTCGAACACCTCTGTTCAACAGTTGCTGTGTTGAGGCATCAGCATTTCATTGTCATGGAATTGTTTTGTTTTAGTGTCAACTGTTTGTTTGTGTTTGCGCATCAAAAGTTAGTTGATCAACAATTTGAGAATGAAATTTCTGTAAACGCATATCTTTTACATATTTGCCCATTCCTCTAACTCCAAACCGTAAATTAGGCGTACCAAAGTCAACCAGAACGCCAAGGTAAAGGTAAGCACATTCTCAATAATCTTAAATTTGGTCCTAACATGGCTTGGATTTAATAAATGCAGTACGTAACTGGAAATTATTCTAAACTCTAAACTACCGAAATTCCTAGGAAGAAGGAGGAACGGGGAAATCGAAATTCTAGTACACACAATGAGCAGCATCAAGATCGCTACAATTTCCATTAACACCAATGACAACAAACAAACCACGAGTTCTAACTCCGGCAGCACAGAGGTATTAAACGAAAGATTATTAATTCACTTACATTAATGTTTGTTCATGAATCTGACCTTCCCTTTTCCACCCCAATAGATTAACAACAACAGTCAAGTTTCCTGTAGGCCCTTGTCCAAGAGAGTCCGTCGTAAAACGGTACCGGAAAGATCCGAGCATGAACTTAAACTCTGGAGCTTCATCAAAAACTGTGTGGGAAAAGACTTGTGTAGAATATCGATGCCGGTGAACTTCTCTGAGCCGCTGTCCATGCTTCAACGCTTAACTGAGGACTTTGAGTACAGCGAAATCTTGGACACAGCTGCACTATGTACTGACGACTCTTGTAAGCAGCTTGCATATGTGGCTGCCTTCACTGTCTCGTCCTACAGTAATATTGGAGTAAGCGTTGAATAATTTCGTCAGTGACGTTATGACTGGTTTCCTTATACATGTCAAGTAAGAGTTAGAAAATAATTTATTAATGGTTCAAGGTTCGTCTAGGAAAGCCATTCAATCCCCTGCTTGGTGAAACATACGAATGCGATCGGATGGATGATTTAGGTTGGAGGTGCATCACAGAGCAAGTAAGCCATCATCCCCCTGTGGCTGCTCAGCATTGTGAGGGTCGTGGATGGATTAGTTGGCAAGAGATTTGTCTGTCATCCAAGTTTCGAGGAAAGTACATCCAGATAGTGCCGTTGGGGACCTCTCATTTGCTATTTACTGATTCGGGTAATTATGAAACCAATTTCTTTCTGGATTGTGAATATTCTACATAATCTTAAGCCAACTGTACAATCGAATCTTGATAGACATAATTATTTGCATTTGTTTCTAGGAAATCATTATACCTGGAACAAAGTCACTACCAGCGTTCACAACATCGTTTTGGGGAAGCTTTGGGTTGATAACCACGGTGAAACGGAAATTAGGAATCACACTACCGGTGACAAATGTTTCCTCAAATATGTTCCGTACTCGTACTTTTCCCGGGACGCTCCTAGAAAGGTAATGACCTTTACTACGTATTACTCACCTGATGTTACAAAATGTTTCCTGTGGTAACTCATTTTTACATTTTTAGGTCTCTGGAGACATTCTCAATAACCTTCAGCGCTCAAAATGGAGCCTGACTGGAACTTGGGATACAAAGTTGGAAGCCTGCAGAGTGGTTAAACATCATGAAACCCCGGAATACGGAAGACTGCATTTAGGGTTGGGATCTCCATTAATGCTTTGGGAAAGAAATATACACTCGTAAGTCGAGTTTTCAAACTGTAATCTAGTGTAGATGAACTGATTGGCATTTTTCAATCTAATTACAATTTATTGCAGACCGGTGGCAACTGAAAAATGCTATGGCTTTTCCGAGCTTGCCTGTCAACTTAACGAGCCAGAAGACGGTGTGGCTCCTACGGACAGTCGAAATAGACCAGACCAGAGACTTATGGAAGATGGAAAATGGGACGAGGCGAATTCTGAGAAGTGCCGTTTAGAGGAAAACCAAAGGGCATTCAGCAGTCTTTGGAATAATGTTGATAGCAAGCATGGATGTGAAGAAGGTTTGCAATCAATAAGAATTTCCAGCAATCATTTTCGTCATAATGAGAATATGTTATCTTTATTTGTAGTACACCAACCGACTTGGTTTTACAAAGACTTTGAACAAGTAACCGGTAATTTAATGTACCGCTTCAATGGAGAGTACTGGACTTGTAAGGAAAACGCCGACTGGTCCAAATGCCCTAAGTTGTATCGAAATTAACCTATCAGATTTAGAATTTAACTTCTTCGTTTTGACTGTATCTGATCTGAACAACCTTGCCAATTTCGAATTAACTTATGTAGAATCGATGAAGTAATAGTCATAAGCCATTACATGTCCCATGTTAAATTTGAAATGCTACTTTTCGCCGAAAAGGTAAATCAGAAACGAACCGAAAAGTTTTCAGCTAGTTTCTGATCTGCTAGATGTGTTTAACTAACAACTAACTAACTTGGTCTACTATGTACTTGATGGTAATAAATATATCCAATCGAATTTGTGTAAGAATTGTTATCAACATGGGTACCTAATTCATTTGCACCATTTTGCTAATCGTTATGGCCAACCTTAACATTTAAAATTAGAGGTGGTGCTATTTTAGAAGTTAGATAAACTTTTTGAGGAATTTCAAATAGTTTATTCAGGCCTACATACTATTATGTTCTAACTAGTGTTTCACAATTAATTCATCCACAACTCTCATGCCAATTACGCGCATTTTATAGGTACATAAGTACTGCGATCAAAGCAGGCAGTAACCTCATCTGAATATATAGGGATCCCTAGCTTCTTGCCATAGATGATGATGAATCATGGCTTGAAAATGTCATTATCACATCATGTTGGTTCTAATGCATTATTTTACTTCTTATCTCTGGCCCTAGCCCCACCTACATTTATTGATAGCCGTACGTCATACATTAAATTAAGTTCAAGGACCAGTCTGTAAGTATAATTTATAACTTCGACCATACTACTGGCAGTTCTTTGAATAACACAATCTTTAATGAAGAATAAAGCAAACAAAATGAAATTACATTTGCGGATGGATTATTGCAACGGAACAGGGTAGACGTTCGTAGGTACGAAGACTTTGATTTGAAGCTTTAAAATGAGGGCTAGCTTAAATCATATACTTTATACAAACTTTAAATGCATTCTTACCATACATAGTTAGTACATCTACATGTACCTAAACAGTAATCATTACTGAACTAAGTTATGTGTACCACTAGTTTATTAGCCGAATAGACCACGGCCACATCTGAGAGCTGTCATATAGTCTATAAAATATGAGATTATAATCCCTGTCACGTGAAGTCAATTAAAAAGTAAGTAATTTGCCCACACTGCTCTCGTAAAATTGGATGGGATGTAACGGCAATGGAGCCAGAATTGAATAAGGAACCATTTGGCTGTAAGGATTTCCTATGAAGACGAAAGCGACGCATACTACAACTACAACATTGTCGACCACAAATTCGCGAATTAGTAGTAAAATTATGCTTGCAATATTTTTGAGGGACGATAGGGCTTAATATAGCCAGAGCATATAGCCGTTGGAGGACAGGGAATTCCTGTATCACTCTAGAGGGACAATGAGATATGCAATAACGGTGAACGGTATGAAGGACATCGGTCATTAAATCATTCAGGCACTAAGAACGCTATGACTATGACCAATACATCAGTGCCAGCCCAAGGTAAACGAATCAACGAAAGCAAATCTTGCAACTTGCTGACATGCTTCTGCTGCTGCTGGCTCCACTCGAGTTGAGATATTAACGAGGATGACTTGGGATTGGAAATGAATTAATAACTAACTATAGGAAGGAAGGAACTTCACTAATTGACTAGACGAACGTATCTCAATCTTCGTGCTACTACAATTCTCAAATTCCCTTTGCACTTATCAACATTTGCTTGGCATAATAATCCTATCAAGATGTTTCTTGTACTTCTTTGGGGTCTCCCTGCAATTGTAAAAAACATATTTCAGAAAGGCAGAGGTGGTGAAGGAATTTTTCCCCGTTTATGAAATCCTACCTTCGTCCTTGATTCTTCTACTCATACGAGGCAAATTACATCTTGTCCATAAAATAATGTTTTTTTTAGATTTATTATTTCGATTCCTCCATTGCACCCTGTTTTTTTTCAAAATGAGTGTTACCAGAATGAAGAAAACCGTTTCAAAATTTGAAATGCAATTTAAAAATGCAAACATTTTCGGAAAGACACCTATACACACATCCCGATGCGTCTCCTGGAAGTGTGGGACATTCCAGCGTATTTCTGGCATTTAAGAGACTCGGGTCATAAAAGGTAAAAGTGAATGTCCTACATACTGCTGCAGCGGCAGGGTGATTATGACTATTTGTTCAATTAATTACTTGCAGTTTAGACAATTAATAGTTAACAAATAATAATTACTAAAGAAGCCTGTAAACGTTTAGGACGGAAGATTAAGACCCCATCATTATGTTTATGGCATTAAATTTAACTAGTCATCATCAAGCCCATGCATTCTTTTCAATGTATTCAAAGGGCTCAGGGGTAGGATTACTTTGTACAGAATATTGGTTGGGATATTTTCTGAATAAATAGTAGACTAAAAGGGACGTTTTTTTTCACCTAAGAAATGAGTACCTCAACAATTAGTTGGCTTGAGTTACTTACAGCAATGGTACTTCGACCATCAGTTACTATCATACAGCCAGTGCAGCAACAGTCAGCCTTTTCCTCTCCTTCAGGGTTCTTGGTTGTGGAATTATATATTTCTTCGCAATTCCTTGATTGTTCAGAGGTGTGACAGGTAAATCATTTTTGAGGACATTGTATTCTCTCTCTCTCTCAATAACTTGGTGTATTGGGAATCTGGAATTCAATCAATGAACCGTGTTGTTTAGTTTCCAAATCACCTCATCCAGCCAGTGAATGGGAAATCTCATGGAATTAATAAAATTCCTATCTTCCACGATGAAGAAGCATTTAATTTATTATAGTGAGTAGGCAAAAGAGTCTTGGAGTTGCGAAAGTCGGTCACACGAAAGTGAATCTCATGTTTACAGCCTCAGGCTATGTGGAAGTGTTGTTCTCCTATTTATTTGCTATTCGTAGGAATATTCCTATGCACGGCGAATTTAACGAATACAGCCAGAACTAATTGCTCCTTTGTAGTTTGAGATTATCACTCAGCTTGTAGACAGCTTCTGATCTCAGTTTTAACATGTAGCTATTTCATAGCTATTTCCGATACGCGTGTTGATCAGGCACTGACTTCTTGAGTGACCGTCTTTGGTTCGAGGGTGTCAATTGTAGCATTTTGTTTATATGGCAGTTGTTTAAAAACAATTACGATAATGATTTTGATGTTCAGATGTTGCAAATTTCGAACATGGATAAGGAGCAAATCTGTCTGCTTTTAAAACAGATTACCTGTTTGTTTTTTTTAAATTGCGACCATCAATTTCTTAAGTCACTTCGATTACAATGTCATTTCGTTTGTTATTTGTTTAAGTACTGTGACGTCGGTCGACCCCGTCAACCAGCCAGATAGAAATAACAAACTAATTATGTATCAGAATGTCCTCATCATTAAAATCATACGGCGACATTCTGATCGATTTTTACTGAGAAACCACAAATATGAAACCAAAATAGTCCAGATAGATTATGAGAGAGTTACACAAAAACTCTGAATCAACAAAAATGCATTCCATCATTTACAGTTACCCATTTTTGAATTATAATGAGAAACAACGAATGCAAATCAATTTGTATCGACAGTCGTAATTTGGTTTGCAGGAATGTGATCCATTCTAAAAAGAGTCGTATTGCTTCTGCATGACGTTTACCCCTTGGAAAATATATCTAGGATGATTGTAATATTCGTAATTTCGTTAAATGTTTTTAATTACCTTAACTTTCAAAGTTGTTGACTCTTTTAAAGCTGAGTAATAAAATGCATTTAAAATTTCGTTGATTTGTGGTAAAAAATGAACCTAATTTCTTATTTTGGGCAATGGGTCACAGAATGTCATGGGTCCCAAAAGATTATGATGGGTCACAAATGATGGGTCACATACCTATATCCAAATATCTATAAAAAATGATGTTCCATCATTAGTATGTTATATAATAGGTTCACTTGGTTTAGCCTTTCAACATAAGGGCATACCAATTTGACCTTGCAAATTGAAGTTGAGTTCTAACAATTGGTTCAACGAAATAACATCGTAATTGTGTATTAGGTGTGTCTAATCGTCATAACTCTATATGTCTGAGCCTCTGAGGAATGTATTTAATAGAACATGGTATACTATACGTTCAATACATCATTCCTTTTCCTTGTACTGTGCATAAATAAAAAGCTTGCACATTTCAAAGATTTAAAAAATCAATTTAAGAGTAGAGCTAGCTATTAAAATGAAGCTGTAAGTTATTTCTTAACCGCTGGGGCCGGATTAATTTGCATTTCTATCTTGCCCTGACTTTGGAAGGGATTTGAGCATGACGTTATTTATTGGCTTAGTGTGGACTGACATGAATGCCATGCCTAAATTCAATTCATCAAATTCTAAATAACAAAATGGTAAATATTTGAAAAATTACGTATGCGTTTTAATTTTATAATTTGTTTACTTCTTCCAGATGCAAGATGGGCTATGGAGACAAAATGCATAGGTGTGGGAAGTTCATGAAATACGGACTGTATGTTTCAAACTTCCTCATTTTGGTAACATGGCGATTTATCTATTGAATTTGTTTAAATGCCGAATAAAGGAGTTATTGAATAATGCCTTACATCTTTTGGTGCAGTTGGGAGGAATTATAGCGACAATCGTGGGAGTGATAGCGTTGCGAGACCAATCCGTTTTTGAAAGACTTGTAGAAGACACATTGTACAGGAGTTCGTCCAACGTTCTGATTGGAACCGGAGTTTGTATCATTCTCTTTGTCTGCCTCGGCTGTTTCGGAGCCGTAAAAGAAGTCAAGTGCTTCCTTTTGCTCGTAAGAATTTAACAACCTTCCTAACTGTCAGCGGTATATGTCGGGAGGGTGACAGTTTGATATTGAGATAATGTCTAGCCTTTTCAAAGGGCCTAGTTGGGCGGTAATAAAAGTACAATAAACCGTTTAGTTATGGTATTAAAATTAGTGAAGCAAACTTTTAGTACCTCCTCAGCTCGTGCTATTACTGAATCAATCTTAAAGTAACTACTTTTTTATTTACGATTCAATGGCGAGACCAAATATAAATAATGGATCAAAAGTGTTGTCCCTTTTCGTGTCAAATGTCATAAGGCCCAAAGTAACTTTTTGCAGAATGAAATATTAGAAACTGAAATTCAGAGAATTTTTTCAATCCGAAACGATGCAATCTACTAGGTATTAAACATTTATGTTATAAATTTTGAATAGCTCATGTTAGTCCACATTGTCCACATGTTTCTAGTAATTCAAAATGCTTCATCATATTTTCGAAATTGTTTTTGATCAAAACGTTAATGGAAAAAATAACGCAATATCTTAACATTCTGTCACATAATATTCATTTTTAGTCCCCCATAATGAATGAGTTTAAGTCAAGTCATAATATTAGTTCCCCTTCTAAAGCTCATTCAAAGTAAAATTGGTGGAAAGCGTGGAGGGAGTGACTGATAAAAATTAAACTCAAAAGGACGAAACTATTACCAAAGCAATTTTGATACATTTTAAACTATTTTAGCACATCATCGTTCTACTGATATTTGTCGTCGTTTTGATGATTGGCGGAGTCCTTGGTTTCGTTTTCCATGGAAAAGAGTCCGAGCTAATGAAAACTGATATGTGGAACTCAATGAAACATTACAACCAGAGTGATTCCGTACAACAAACGTGGAATACGATTCAAGCTCAGGTAACTTTTCGTTCAAATTAAACTGTGTCTAAAATATGTCCTCAATCAGGGTAGTACTTAATAACAAATTCCTCTTTAGTTTCATTGCTGTGGGATCCAGAGTTACAGTGATTGGGAAGATATATTACACACTGAGGAACTTCCTGCAAGCTGTTGTCAACTCAAAGATCATGTAAGTTGCATAGCGTTGTGTAATTAAGGTAATATTTGTTACATTGAAATGAAGATTCAAAGATAATTTGACATTGGGGTTTTGCCAATAGATTCCACAATGTCAACATGATTCAAGCCCGGACGAGATATGGACAACAGGCTGCCTTGTCGTTTACAAAGGTGGTGGAAACGTTGTTGGAAGTGTAAGCATTGTAGTTTCCATTTTAATGGTGAGTTTAAGAACAACTTTAAAGTTGTAAGAAATGCTATTAGAAATACTATTGAAAATGCAATCATATTAAATTTAAATTTGCTTTTAAACACAGATTTTTGGACTGATATTTACATACGGAGTATTCAAAAGTATTACATGAGGATGAAGGGGGCCAGTCTCTTATTGTCAGTGTTCGGTCTGTATAATAGTTTGTTTGATTGGCGAGTTTTTTGTTTTTATTTTTACATGTTCATAATCTTTATTAATTTATCGAAATGGGTACCCACTTTTAATGTTTAGATAAAAGCTTAAGTCATTTTATAATAATAAAAAATGTTTGAGCGCAGTAGAACTTCATTTTTTAATTTATTTTTTTATCTGGTCTCAGGATGAATATTTTATTACCAAAGATGCAAAACCTGTACAGTCATGAGTAATTAAAGTAACAATAATTCATAAAAATAAATGTTCAGTTTAAAGGCACAGTTTAGAGAGTTACAAATACATACATTTAAGATAAGCCGGAGCCTCTTTAAAACCGCTTAAGAGAGACACATTTGAAACATAGGCTGGTTTACATTGTATTCATATATGGCTTCGTATAATATTTTTAGGTGAAAGTCGTTTCATTATCCTTATCCTCCTTTCCCTGGAATCCTCTTTTGAACTTGAGGCTACATGTACTATATGCATTGCAATTAGTGGGTGACAACCGTAATGATTCTCATTTGGAAACTATAGCTTTGTAGTTTATACACCCTTTGAACAGTAGATTTCAAAGGTGGGCCATTTCCTACTAATTCATTGATCTATGCAGAATTTACACTTTCCAAACAGCGAATACAGTGTCCCAAATACATTATGAAAAAATGACCCCTTATACTTTGCCTACTTTATACATTGTCTAGTTGTACTTCAATACTTAATCAATAAAAAAGCTCAAGATAATTCATTTGGAAGACGAGTTCAGTTCAAATTGATCCACAGTTCTGTCTTCGGTCCCTCAGTTTTTCAAAAGCTCAAACGCCAACTCGGGATATCGTTGAGTAAATTCTTGAAGCGTTTCCGGGTTTTTCAAAGCTTTCACTTTATCCCTGTAAAGTTGAAAATTGGTTCTGGTATAAACTGAAAATCCATTCGATGCAGCATGAAATAATGTTAGTTAACATTTGATCAAAAATTGACATTCAACCTACAATTTTATAAGCTTCAAAGCCTGGCCCATGAGAGTTGGCTCATTGTGCATTTCCCCCAAAGTATAAACATCCAGAGCATTTTCCAGGCTTATGGTCTGTGCAATCAGCCTAGTCAATTCCAGCTTCAAATTTGCGATTCCGTATTTGTCAGCAGATTTGAAAAGATCGACTCGGATATCTTCGTGAGTGCTGCTGAGGAAAAATTTACCGGTGTAAATATAACGCAACATCTCTTTCAACACATTTGGTTCAATGTCATCAATCACGACACGACCCTCCTTCACTTCCTTCATTTGGTGTTGAAACATACACTCGAAAACTGGACTTCGACCTAATTTTAAACAGGAATTCTTTTTTGGGAATAATAAAAACTGGGACCTCTCAGTTCCTGAAATAATGATATTTACATGAAAGAATGAGTCGATGAGCATGGAACTCCAACGCATCAGCACCAGCGATAAGGGTCACATCTGATAGAGCTTCTGACATGAAATACTTCTGGGTGTTTAAATCATTCGTAACCGTTGGAGACGCAGGTACGTCTAACTCGGTCACTTTTGGTAAGTTGATGCATTGTCCAACTAAAAGTAAACATTTAAAAAGCATCTGTATCAAGGCACGTAAAGTTTTGTCATGATAAAGCTCGACTGCATCTGTATATGCATCAAACAAATTGTACTTCATTATAAGTAAGTGTGACTTTTAATGCATTACCTGATTCAAACTGAATGTTAAAAACGATCTTCAGGCTGTCCACCGAATCATTCCATGAACTCAGGGGAATTTGTCCACAAGTGCTCCATTCACAAAAGTTGCTTGACCATATCCCAAGCGATAGATCAAACAAAAATTGGTTGATCAACACGTCTCCTCCAAACGTCTGCAATTCGCAAGGATGGAAGATGACTCCAAAAACTGGGCGGTTTACGATTCGAAATCGCACCCGGATGCTTAACCCACGGCAAATCGACAGTCCCCTAAACATTATGACGCATATTTGAATGAAAACCCTTTGAATAATGCAAGAAATTCTAGCCCCGCGTTACTAGCTGTAAATAATTAAAATATTCTCACCAACAATGTTCCATGCTCCCAAGAACTCCGGTAGTAAACTGTAGATTCTTAAATTCGTATTCGGGTGAGACGACGGCAAGATTGTTTATAATTCTACTCCGTGGTGGGATTAAGAATGTCCATTTGTACGATTGAGTTCCACTATGCTCCAACTATCAAATTTCAAATTAACTTAAATATGTACTTTTTATAATGTGAGTAATTTCGAACGGTTCCATGATTCCTCAATGATAATTTACCTGTAGAACTGATGTACACTCCTCGACCGGCATTATATCCATCGTACTGCTTGGAAGTGTTGGAAGCTGCAACCTCAAAGGAACAACAATTAAGGCAACATTTTCCCAATTCTAGAAAGCGTGCTTATCCAACTACGTCTGAAATGCTATCAAAATTTCCTTTGAATTTTTATCTCATTTACAGAACGAATTTTGTAATTGTTGTGATACCAAAATTTCGTATTATGTGTGACCATCGAATTTGTTGATAATATTACATAATTTCCTGAATTTGTGATTTTAAAAAGTGACCAGGCTTCGAGAAATGGCAGTCGATGCTTAAAAACATAATTGCTTTGAACAACGACGATGGAATCTTGTGCATGCAGTATGGAAACGTTTCCATCCTCAACCAGTAAAACGTTGGTTGAGGATGGGAACCCATAGTTCATCGACCAGGAATGGAAACCTTTGCATTAATATCAAAATGATCAATACCTCATTACTAAATAGATCAGATTGATTCATTTAGATGCTGGAATCTTTATTTATAGTTTTACTTATAACCTACAAAAGGTGATTATTTTGCAAGGTAGAGCTGCTGGAGAGGCTTGCAAAAGCTGTCAATGTTTCAAATAACTTATCCAAGCAAGACTTTTATTTGTGAGGAAAACAATATCGGGAAGGGAATGTTTGTATTTTGGGTTAAAGTTAGCTTTGTGTATGCTGCAAAAAAAGTTGTGATATTCGCAATCAACATTAAATTGCAGTTCGATTTGTGTATCATACTTATTTGGTCAATTTTTGTAGTTAATTGTAGTATGTA
Source organism: Desoria olivacea (assembly GCA_034695115.1). Lineage (NCBI taxonomy): Eukaryota > Metazoa > Arthropoda > Collembola > Entomobryomorpha > Isotomidae > Desoria > Desoria olivacea. The sequence goes on from JAQFZA010000212.1 coordinate 11,794, forward strand.
CTCTATTCAAATTATGGACTTGAATTCGGTAATTTGTTTTGTATTGCTTACGAACTTAACTAACCTTTAATCTGTTTTAAAGAAAGATAAATCCCCTGGATTAGTATTTTACAAACGCTTACTAAAACTCGGTCACAAATGAAATTTACAAAGAAATCTTACGATTTTATTTGCACCTAATTAACTTATCTATCATGACAAGGTAAGGACTCCATCATCTTTCGTTGTTAAGATTTACTAAATTTGCTATTCTTGTTACATTTTTATAAGTAAAACTATAAAGATACCAGCATCTAAAATGAATCAATTTGATCTATTTAGTATTGAAAGTACTGATAATTTTCATATGAATTCAAAGATTTCAATCCTTGTTCCATGATCTATGGGTTCCCATCTTCAACTAGTCATAGAAACGCTTCCAGACCGCACAAGGTTCCATCGTTATTCACGACATATTCCTTCATATTCGTAATGTCAACAAGCAAAGAAATAAACCAAACCTGATCGTCGGTGTCAACAACGACGGCAAGATAGGACATCGTGGTTTTAAAAAAATCGGACGGATGTGTAGAAAATCCAGTAAATGTTAAACACGCCGAATCCTGACCATCTGAACTATCTATAATGTGTCCTACAATGGGAACTTCTTTGTTTAATTCCGAAAAACTGTGTTAACTAATCGCACCTCGCACCCTTTAGAATTTACCTATATTCGGATAGAACATGTATTGACTTAAAGACGACCAACAAGCGCTCTGTGCTCGGATGCTCAAGGAAGAATGGAATGATTATGCAATTTGAAACACATTTAATAAGACAATATTCGTCACAAAACCTAACGTACAGTACGTATTTCCTGTTGCTCATGCAAATGAACTAACGACTGAGCATGGGAACGATAATTGTTTTTAAGATAAAGGATTTTAAGATTTTGAAACCAGGGGCTTGTAAATACAAACTATAAACATGCAATTCCAAAGCCAGTCATTTATGCTATCACATTTCAATTATCAGTGTGACAGATTTGCTACTCCGATGCCGATCATACCCGTTCGCCCTTCAGTAAACAATATTATTATTTATCGACTTGACAAGATATAAAGGAGTCTGGAGAAGCTATTAAGAAGTTCAAAGAATTGCAATACTTCCTCTCGATCGCTCGGTCAACATTTAACGTTCATAAGGTCAAGTTTCATTTCATACACTGCCTCGGCTTCATGTACATACACTCTGTAGATCTTAATATACATCCATTATCGGCGCCACATGATTTTGGTCATGTCTTGGAGATCGAACTGGAAATGATAAACAAAGCTACACATCACGTACCTCACATATAGATAAGGAATGACTCGGCTGCAGGGATCAAGTTACTTAAACAATCAGATGTAGCCATTGTCCAAACCGACCAGCACCGTTAACGCTAACCCTATCCATAAAGATGTAAAAAAAATCATTGACAAAGCTCATTCGAATCCTGAAATAAGTCACATGTGTACATTAAAATAGATTTATGTACTTATTTAAAGTAAATTTCAGACAAGTTCCGACTACAAATTGAAAACCTATCCACGGACTCCAAAAAAAAACTTCCAATGAACCAATGCCATCCAAGTCAAAAATATTTATGACTTTTAAGTTATGTTGTATGCAATGGCAGAACAATAATGAGCCCCTTTTGAGACATCTTTGATATTACAGAGGTTTGTATTAACCCTTTACTATTACTTTATGGAAATTGAAGTCATGCTTGAGGTCAGTGGGGTATAATAAGACAGTTCCAGACTTCTTCCTCTTTAAAATCTCATTCATTACTGTCCATAGAAATCTAAATACTTGTGTTTGCAAAAATCGAATGTATCTGCATACGTCTTGAAAGACTTGCACAGCTTATGCGTAGTTTCTTAAAGCAGAACTTTCCTAATTGATCTTCGTACAATAAAAGTCCATAAATATATTAAAGTTAGCAATTCATAAGAATAAGGAAAGCGGAACTAAACGGATCTCAGAAATCATTCCTACGATATGCAAAATCTCATCTCTTTCATTCATTCCTTCTAAATCTTATTACACTATTTTCAGACTCGTCTCATGAATCTCATCTTTGCATTTAGCTGAAAAACAAAGTCCCTCCACAATCTAATAAAATAGCAGATTCTTCAAATTTCCAAATCCGATTCTGATTCCGACCTTCAAGAAGCCGACTGTTAGTTGTCCTCATAATTTGTCTAAATAATTGTTGTTTTCAGAAAAAAACTTTCTAGTTTCCAGAGACAACTCCAATTTATCTCAATTCCTCAGAATCTGAACTCGCCTTATGCACACTTGCGCACTCTCATGTCATCATGAAACTTTGATGAAAAGTTGGGAGAATTTCGGTTGTTCGGGATGGGAGGAGGGACGACGACGGGATATGAGAAATATCTTATCATCAGCAATGAATCTAGTACATACGAGTTCACAGCTATGAACCTGCTTTTTATACAAGCTAGAGACCGGCTAGACCTCCAAACACTCTAGACTCTAGAGACACTCTCTAGATCTAGATTCTAAACGTCTAGCGGAGATGAGCTGTGGGTGGATAAAAAGCTAGTGTAGTAGTATGTTGTAGTAGTATGTACATAAGTAGTAAGTGGTAGCTCATAGCTTCTAGCTTAGTATGAGCATGGGTGTGGAAGAAAGCTATCCGAAATTTCATGATAAAGCCCTAATATGTAATGTACGTAACTATGTGTCTCCTACACTTATATAGTAGTAGGTAGACTCATAGTCAGGAATCGGGATACAATTATATCCGAAGACGCAGGAAGGAAGAAGAATGAACCGGCCGGCATTTCCACTTCGTCTCTCCACAATCTACATATATACACATTTAGTACATACAACATACGAAGCGATCTACACTCTTAGAGACACTATTACCTAATACATTCTTCCACCGAATCCCAACTAACTACACAGTACTGCACTTCTTTGAAACATTATTATATGTACATACTACGTACTTCATACTTTCATAGATTCCTTCAAACTTCAAACTATGTACTTCCACCCAAGTCTTCAAACAGTTCAGCTTACTACCTACTTACTTCCCTTCCAAGCTAAACGCTAAATAAGCCAGAGTCGGTAACGCTACATATACTATGTACTACATCAACTACGAAGTATCAACTACAACTGGATATAAAAGTGTATTAAATAAATGCGAATGTAATGCAATCTCAATCCCATGATGATGATGATGATGATGACACCGGGTTCATGTCTCATAAAAATCTCTCAGCCTCTCCATGTAATTGGAATGGGTAAAAAGTGAGGTAAAAAATAGCACTTTTTATTTATTATTACCTACAACAACAACCTCTCTACCTACCTATGCACTCTAACCTCATGTTCTTCATCATAGATCATGGATCAGCTACATACAAGCTCCCTGCTATAGCCGACTATCAACCTATATTATAGTTCTTCCCTCATTCTAATTATTTTATGCTTATCCCAACCTGTCCTCTCGGAAACTCGGAATAACCTTTTATAGGAAAGTATACAATTCCTGAAATTCCCTAAATATATGACGAATAAGGTGAATCACCTCCGAACTTGAGTTATGTCATACAAGATGAGGAGAGTCCGTTCCGTATAGTCATCTTCAATATCATCTCCTTAATCCTGTCCCTGTTGTGTGTATAAGGTAGACAGATTACTATTGTACATGCCCAGCAGTAATGCACCAATGCGTCCAACGATATCCGCTCTCCTTCTTCATCTTCGTCATCCTTCTGTTCTTCCAGAATAAGATCAGCAAGCAGGAGGAATCAACCCCTTCGTCATCATCCATTCATAATTGCATTGCAATTTCCAATCATCCCTTTTAATTCATGGTTAAGCCCCTCAAAATACAAAATATGTAGGACATCATATTATAACAATGATAAGCACACCGGGTTTTTTTACAATATAATATATCAAAACAGAAGGAATAGAGATTGAGCAGTTGGGGCATTCTGTTATTGTGTAGTTAGTGATCGATGGAGTATTGATTGATCAGTCCGTATTTTTCTATATTCCTCGTATACAAAATGTACTGAACTCTGATCTAGATCTATTTATATTGTGTGTCGTTAGGCATATGAATTGTCGCTTAAGAGGAACTGCCTTTTATATCAGGAGTTTTTATAACTACGTATGTACATATATGATTTGTACTATAGAGCCTAGAGACTCTGGAACCCTTTGGAAGTATCAAACCGAGTTTGTTTCCCAGGCTAGGTAATGGTAATAGTTATAATTGTATGTAACTCCGAAATTTGATTTAGGGAAGGATTTCAGGATTAGGATTTTACGGAGTTTCCATTTGAGAATACATTAGTGCAATGTTCCTAGACTTCATACGTTGATTTTTGTTCTGATAGCTTCGGCTTTCAGCCTTCTCCGGTTTTATACTTTACCCATCCTTTGGTAATACAAGTTTACAAATACCCTAATACAAGCAGACTAGGCAGAACTACCCACCACCACCGACCCAAGGGTTTCCAAAAGGTAGAGAGGGCAGAGGGTTTAAAATACTCGCTCTTTGGTAAAAGTAAAACCATGCTTCTAGGCCTACTAAATGTACGAAGAGTAAGGCAGTAAGTTTATGTAATGTATAAGCACCACCACCATCAACTCCTATCTACTAACATACTATGGATCACCTTACGAAACGAGCTTACCCAGTTACCACCACCACCACCACCACTTCCACAAGCGACAATCAATCCAGAGACGGACCAATTTCCATGAAAACTTCATGCTCAAGCTGGAAATGAATGGTTTGAAGTGATAAAGCATAAAAGAATGCGTAAAAGTGTAAACGCACATTTCCTATACCAACCATAGTACTTACACTTACACTAACTACAAATCCGATGCACACTATCAAGTATGAACGTGTATCAACATATCAACTATTATTATCTTTAAGTACAATGGAAAAAATAACACGGAGGGAAATTGGCATTACCTTCTTCACCTTCTTCTTACCTGCTTAACCATCACTCTAAAAATCTAACCCCCACCGGTATAATACCAAGCTACCTTAGCGTTAAGTGTGTAAGGGGTAAACTAACATTAACGATAAGTATGAACTAGATTATAATGCAATATATAATATAGTATTAATATATAATAAAAAGTATTAAATTAACTACATGCTACATGCTACCGGTCAAAATCGGGGAAAAAAACTTTTACAAAAAAAATCCAAGCCAAAACTTACAGAAACCCAACCAAGCCAAGCCTATGAAAATGTGTGGGTGAAGAAGACTGGAATAGTGCGTGAGTTGGATTTGAGTGGATACGGCCTTATTTTTATACACTTTTTATAATATAAAAACCTTTGCATTCAACTTAACTACAACCTACGTACATACAGTTACTTAAAATAATATTCAAGCGGAATTTAATTTCAAGGCAGATGAAGGAATTAGAATCAGAATGAATAGGTAATGAAGACATCTCCTTAATTAAATGATCGTGTGTATCACAATGCCCACAGGATGACAAATAAACATTTATGGAAGAAATTGCAACAGAAACTGCCCGAAAAAGTCAGGTAGGGATTCTAATATATTGAATGGAACAGTTAAGGTCAAGCCGAGGTCGAGGGGATTGATGGTGCTTCATGTTCAGTCTTACAAATAAAAACTTCCAGATTCATTCAAAATCTCAACTTCCCCAAAAACCAGGCCAAGCCTTCTAAAACTCATTTAATGGCCGAATTCCAGGATTAAAAAATCGTTAAAATTGAAATAAAAAATCCAGACTGTTAAACAACAAGAAAATTGATCAGTTTTTCTGATTTCCCAGCCCCCTAATTGGCTCGATTAAAAAGGAGAGAAAAAGCATTAATTTCATTCGCGTGTGATTTAAGCCTCCTAGAAGGTTTTCGTATTAGTAGCCTCAGCAGTGAAGGAAGTAGTAAGCCGGGACAGGGTGTATTAGTTAGTGAGGGTACTATCTATTACAATTTACTACTACAAATATTAAATTTACTATAGCTTTACTACGACCTACACTATCTATAGGCAGGCAGGCAGGGAAGGTAAGAGAGGCAGAGGTGTTCCCAGGCAGAGCATGCAGAATGGAATGGAAGCGGCTGGGGCGATGGGGAAGAATGATATTCAGCATTTTCGGCGGCCGTGCTGGTTTTGTCCATTCCAATTTGAGAGGAAGATAGCCGAAGCGGATTCCGTCGTCGCCGTCCAAAACAGCTCGTCTCGGGGGTGAAGGCGGAGAGAGAGGACATCACATGGCCTCCTCTGCCCAATCCCAAGCCCCGTCGTGATCGTTGTAGAGGAGAAGTGATGGAGGTGGTGGTTGTGGTTGTGACATTTCCATAGGACTGAGGAGACTCCACTCGTCTCTCGCTCCAATGCGCAGCCCTCCGTCTCAAACCCAGAGCTCTTTCCTCATATTCCAGACTCGTACTCTCAAACCCCTGAGTTCCACGACATGGACTGAGGACTTACCCAGGAGGTCGGGTTGGAGGGGCAAAGTTCAAGGAGGACAGACACCCTCCGAGTAAAAAAGAGGTTAAAAGCTCAACTCCGGTGACCCTTGACCTTGGACGGGGGTGGTGGAATCGGACCAATGGGAGGCGGGGAAGGTAGCTAGCCGCGCCATCACCAGCGGCTTTGAAACAAAAGCCAAGCAGCAGCCGCTTGTGCCATCCTCAGTTCTGACTTGCCTCTCAGTTCGTCTCTCCTGCTCGACCACTCCACTATATATCTCTCATACTACACTCCGAACTTCACACAGAATTTCATACCTAGAAACATGAGTTCCAACGACAAGTCGGAAGTGGCCGTCGAGAAGGTCGCCGAAAACAACGATAAGACACCTGACCCTAAGGCCGAGGTCAAGGGGACAAAAAGGGCAGCGGAGGTAGGTCAAACTTATTTCTTTTTCTCCCTCCAGTACTAAAGGCCATGCCCCTCTCGCCCGCCGTTTCCTCCATGCTTTCTCCCTCCACCACCACCACCACCACCGCCGCCGGTTCTTTTAAATACAATTAGTTAACTACCTTCTTACTACTACTCCTTTATTATTGTGACAGTTTATTATTATACGGAGAGGAAATTGAGGATTCTGTGTTTTTTGTGAGAGGAAAATATCCGGTTGTCATTTCATTCTTGGATTGGATTTCGTTTTTGAATTTTGTTGGTGTGTGTTGGTTTGAAATTTCATTTAGTTTTCAAGGGTTTTTGTTCTTCTTGAGTTGTGTCATTCGTCCGGCTCTTTTTTTCCGGTTGAGGAGAGAGGAGCTTGGGGAACCGGCAAGAGAAAGCATGGGATGTCAATGGGTTGGTGGTGGGATATAGGGAATCCCACTTGGCGCCAAAACTGAATAGAGTAGAGCCAAGCCGTGTGTGTGTGTGTGAGTTTTCTATATAGCTGCTGACCCTCTCTTGTACCACCTGCCCTTCTTCCAGATGGCGTGTGTTTAATCTGCCAAAGGACGCTACCATTCTTTCTCATCATATCCCATGAATTCCTACATCCATATACGTTTTAATCAATATTCCGGATTTCTATATAGTTGTGTAACAAAGATATTACAGTAATGTTAATGTTGTTAGTACTGGAGTTGACATGGAAAGGAGTGAGAGTTGATATTGTTGGCTAATGGGATGACAGGTTATTAATTACCCTTGTTTACTTTCTGTTTTTCCAGGAGAAGACCGACGACGTAAAAAAAGCAAAAAGGGAAGAGAACGGAGAGGAGGATGAAGTAGAGGTGAGTGTAAGCTGAAATATTGTAGCTGGACTAATCATGGGAAGGCTAATAGTTATTTGTTGCTAATCTATGATGTGGTTTTGTTGAATAGGACGAAGAGGAAGTTGATGCAGAAGAGGAGGAAGATGAAGGTGAAGAGGATCTCCGAGAAGAAGAAGGTGAGGGTGAGCAGATAACTAAAATATATTCCGTACTTTGTGCTTATCTGTCCACGGCCTATCTCGGCCAACAGTTGGGTACCTACCTACCTGACTAGATAGATTGTGACAATGTCATCAGTCATCATGTCTTGTTGAGAGCTTAAGAAGGGGCAGGAAGGATAGATTCTTGATTGAAAGTTGACATTTGCCGGCCGGTGTGAGGGATTCGACATAGGAAGTATTTTTTAGTGGAACAAGAATCGGTGCACAGCCTTGGAGGCCTCGGTGTCTGAATTCTTGACCGGTAGTTTGTCATTAGTTTCCTGTTGATCCCGGTACTTGTAGCACTGACAGAGTTCAAAAGAGTTTATGTAGAAGATGGTAGAAGTAGACAGTATAGATACATTGTTTAGTAGGGTTAATGATGTGAAGGATTGAGTGTAAAGGTAATTTGTTGTTCATTTCAGAAGAAGAGGAGGAGGAGGATGATGGGGAAGGTGGGGAAGACAATGAGGAGGACGACTAACTATGGCAGGAAAGGTGAAGAAGTGGAGTTTGCGACTACTTCGTGTTATGTCTGTTTTAATTACTGAATACATACAAACATACTGAATTATTTTCAATTGATTTTTTACTGGACTCAGCTGTTGTAAACTGTCTCCCGTTCTTTTTTTATAATAAAACCACCAACCCTAGATTGTGAATGTTGTGAATTTTGATATCGCGATATTAATTATGATGCTAGCTGATGATGAGAGTAGACGAAACTACGAGGAACAAAAACATTGTCTCTTTGTTTATTGATGTTGTTAACCTGATATAATGTATGTTCATTCACAATAGAATTACAAAGTTAAGCATTTTGGCCCACATATAAGTATATTGCCCAGTCAGCAATAAAATGACTGGTCCAAATTCTTTTTAGAAACCGATACGTTGTACTCGCTCTTAATTATTCAGCATGCTTCTTCACTTGCATTTAATCACACTCTGAAACTGTATGAAAGCGTATTTACATTGTTGCACATCCATAACTCTTAGTGTTTACTGAGGCCTTGGACAAGGAACTTACAAAATGTATCTAATTAACTAGTCATTCATAACACATGTATAATCAAAGTAGTCTTGATTTCGTGTCAACCTCAGCCTTTAGAGATTAGTCCGCCTGTGAATAGGCGCCGTACATAGGGATTTCAGAAATCAGTTTGAGATATTGTGGCATTCAGTGATTCATGATATTCATGAGGGTTACCTGACATGAGATGAGGCCGAGACGATTAGCAATATTGATACCACCGCAGGCAAGCAAGACTTATGACATCATGTATCATCAATATCATCCATCATACATGAGTATCTATGTACTGAAGGTAGGAAGGATATCGGCATGCATATCGGCTTGTATTCCGAATCATAGCTTACCTGTGTAGGTGCATCTCGTGTACAAAGTAGACCGAAACCGCATACCGGCTTCACTTAGCATATTCACAACTCTACTGTTACATTTCTCTCTCCCTTTACTACATCCGATATCCGATATACTCCACCAATACTCCCATTCATCCAAAATATCTAAACTTCAGTTCAATCCGACTCAATCTGACATTTCTCAATTCGCTTTGCCCTGCTTGTCTCACCTCGAAATATTTCCATCGGAAACTGTTAGCCACTTTCATATCATGTAGTTGTCTAAGTATGTACCTAAATGGTGTGCCTCTAGTTGTTAGTCGTTACTTCGTAAGTAACGATAACTCGGCTAGTGTCAATGTATGGGGCGGCTATAAATGACGAAGGAGTATGTCATCGGCTCTACTCTACCTTATTTTGAACTCCTCAACTCGCATCCTACAACTTACAAGCCTACAGGATCATGATTACATGCTATATAGGAATTAGGATTAGTCATCGGAATGTCCCTCTAACTTGAGAGATTATGAAGATTGGCTCTGCATAAGAACTACATCCATATCCATACCTATTAGATGTAGGTAGACTGTGTATACAAGTCCAGAGCTCCTTCTTTGTCTTTTTTACTATGGAAAAAGAGTTCCTTCCATTTACTTGTTTCTTAACTCCGAAAATATTACAATTACGATGCATATTAAGTACGAGAGAGTGAAGGAGTATAAATATGTTGTAGGTAAACTTATTTCTACTAAGTCTGAGAGAGGAACAAGGTAGGGAAGCTATATATAAAGTGACTAAGGGATGTCTTGTGTTCGTTCCGTCCGGCCGGCTGCTTTGCTAGTAGGCCTTTAACATCACAGCATCATCATCCTATGATTCCTTTGGCTACTTTCATAAGTTTCATAGCTTCATGTTGTATGTACGTCTGGGTATAGTTGCATAAATATGTTCCAAGTCTACTTTCTTTCCCATTCCCACTGTACCTGCTGAAGCCTCCAACACCCTTGGATGGAATGGAAAAGAGGATTCTCTATCCTGGAGGAATGGAGAATGGATCGCTTCAGCTTGCTTGTACTTGAGGTGGAAAGAGATCAGTGGCGGTACATCCGTCCAGACATCCCCCCGTTCCAAGCCAAATTCCAAGATTCCAAGTCCGATTGATTGGACAGGTAGGATGGAACTGGAATGCCCTTTAGCACATCTTTATACTTTAAAGTAGCAGGTCTTATTGTTTTCGTGAAGGCGTGAGAATGGAGGCTTCGTTAGGCCGCAAGTCGTTGACTTGAGACACTTGAGATGAGAAGGATGCATATACTGATATAGGTGGGGAATCAACTGTAGTATGGATGCATTTTACACATTTACACATGCCGATGACGCCTGGCATCATACTGTCTTCTAGATTCTAGAGTATGGACTAAGGATATGAATGAGATTTAGCTACCTCACTCCTTCATGATACTCTTCAAAAATGTATACCCAAATATGCCAGTAATATGCCGTTAGTCTCGTTGGCATAGGTTCGGAAATGAAATGCATGCAGTAATAAGAGCGAGAACAAGGAGGTTATGTCATGTTCATGAGTTTGTATGAAGATATTAAAGCTAGATGAAGATATGCAACCTCAGGGCACCAGACCACGCAAATAGACTAACAAAGCTAGTATTTCACTGAGCCAAAAATGTCAATGATGTCTAAGTAGGTACATTTTTCCTGTTCCTCAAGAAATCTTTCTCAAAAATCGGCAAAAACATGCACTGTATAGTTATGGTATACGAGACAACTAAGTTATTTTCATTTTGCATCATTTCATACTGCATAAGGTGGGAAAACCAGTTTATGAGATACTTGATACTTTAAAGTTCTAAACGATGTATATGAAATCGGATCTTTAAAAATGTTACTAAATTTACTAAATCCTAAATAATATTTATCAACAAATGTTATAAAACATACTCGTTTATTTCAAAAAAGCTTAATGAACCGAAGGACATGTTTACTTGGGCGGCATTAACTGAGTTAACTGGGTTAACGCCGTGGCAGCTTTCTGTTTTACGATTCGGTCCGCATCATTTGAAGCCTTAGAAAATGTAGTCTGAAGTTGTGGAAAGAAGGGTTTCAAGTGAACTCCAACCTAAAAAAAACAAATATTATTTAAGAACCAGTATTTTTTCGAACGTTAGTATAAATTACAGTTTTCACAAAGAACAAACCTTCATCAATAAAAGTGTCAACGTATCCAGTACAGCTATTTTGACTTCAGGACCATAGCGGTCACCAAGAATTCTAATAAGGGGTCCGGTAATGTGAATCACAGAAGGTTTCAACGCCACTTCCGTACTCAGTGCGATTACTTCCCCCATACCCAGGGCAGCTTGTTCTTTTATATCCGCCCTGCCATTCAAAAGAGCTTCTCGGAATATAGGTAAGACTGGATTGATACCCTATAAATTCAATCCAACATTAGAAATTTGAAGTATGCTTGCAAAATATTTGCTTTGATTCTAATATGTGCCCACCTTCGATGTGCAGAGCCCAGGAAGAGTTGGTTTTCCTTTCAGATCGCTTTTCACAAATCTGATCGCTGTACGAACGTCTCCAACATACATCATTTTTTCAGCACTGTCCAATGACTAAAAATAAATTCAAGTTATTTGCTAATGGTGCCAATATTGAATTAGTATATACTATAGTCAAGCGTTTAGAATAATATCACACGTTACCTTTACTACGGCTGCAAGACCATCCGCAAGTAATAGAAGTATCTGTTCGTCTGTATCAGTCATTAATTGAATGAGGCCTCGAATAAGTTGCGCGATGTAAGGTTCCAAATCAGCTTTTGTATGGATGCAGAAAAGTGATAACAAAGTAATTGCAGCTTTTTTCATTCCTTCATTATCTGTCTTCGTGTGATCCAGCAGGTCTTCAATCATCAAACGTACTCCTTGCTCATCCAGCACCGTCAAGATTGTGCGTTCGCAATATTGAAGTTCCTAAAGCAATAAGTTTGGTAAAATCTTGTACCTTACTGATGTTTATAATTATCACAATGAATAAAACATTAGAAAACCTCTTGCTCCGTGGGGGTGCCAGCTGTTTCTGTCAGCACCGACAACAACGCCGGTAAAATTTTTCCTAGATGCCTGGATAGCGAATCTCCGGCCACTGATGCTAAAATGGATAGGGCCTTTGTATTGACTGGATGTGCAGTTAGTTGCGGTATTAGGTAAGGCATCACCGCTTTAGATTTCACCACGAGAATTTGTCCTAGTCCATCCAGTGCATACTCGCCTTCCTTAGTATCCCCCTAAGCATTCAAAAGAGGCATTTTAAATCAGGATTTATATTTCAAATTTACATGTTTGCCTTTGTTTCAAATTGGGTACCAATTTTCTCATTAGGAAAGGCACGATTTCGTCCAAAGCTCGGCTTCCAACCGTGGAGTGCAAACTGCCAAATGTCTGAGCTGCAGCTTCTCGAACTTTAGCGTTAGGATCACAAAGAACTCGCCTAAAACACCACATTTACCACTTTTAATTAGTCGCACAAGCACGTCCACATTTGTTTTTTTAAATAAGCTTAAAATCACCTTAATGTTGGAACCAAGTTATCAACAAATGCCAACACCATGTCTCTACTGGTGGATGCCATTATCTCAGACAAACCAATACAAACACCCTCTCGCTCATCAGCACGATTTGATTCGAGTCCCTTTTCTAGAATTGGGATAATTTCCGGAAGTATTTTTTCACCAAGTTTTCTAACGAGGTCTCCAAGCGTTCTAAAAGTGAATACAATTTTTGAATGATCGGAAGATATTGTAAAGAAGACTTATTGAGTAACGTTACAAACCTCGCAGCAACTTGTCTCTTGTCATGAGAATTACTTGCTAAACAGCCAAGCAGAAGGGAAAACAGAGTTGGAAGAATTTCCCTCAAAGTTTTGGGTGTATTTGCAACAACCACCTTCCAGACATGCAACGCAGCTTGTCGAACCATTAGAGCTACATCAGAACGTCCCATATAGAGTCCAGATAATACCCGATTTCTTCGTTCTGAGCCCAGAGCGGTAATAATAGTCTGCATGGATAGAAAAATCATTACACCTAATATCTCTTCTGGCTGCTTAAAAACTAAGGAAAATGACAATTCACCTGTTGGGACTGTTCCGTTCCGAAATTATCATCATCTCCAGCAGACTCTGTACTCATCTTTCCAGAAACACCAGAAATCTTGTATAGCAGGTCCCCTAAAAGTTGCACAGAGGAAAACCGAATTCTCCAATTGTCATCGAAAATCCCCTTCTCTAGCTCTGGAAGTAAAAGTGTGATGGCAGTTTCAGCAAAGCCCGTAACTATTCGTTGGCCAGCACGCAGTGCAGTGTCGCGGACAAATTCATTTTCATCAGCGAGTGCCTAATATTAAGGAAATTACAAATTAGACAAAAAATACGTACGACGTGTCTAAATAAGTAATTTTACATACATACCATTAATAATTAATTATAAACAAATTTCTTTAAAAGATAAACGATCAAGTATTATGACTAACCTTTAAAATTGGATTGATGATTTGACCAATATAAGGAACAAACTCCGTCTCAAATACACCTGGCATGTATATGAACATCATCATGTACCCATCTCTAACATGAGGTGCCAAATCATCACAGTCAGCTTTTCTGATAATCTCTAAACATAGACAGAATAAAATGAATGAAAGGTATCATTCCGGAATTCATATTTGTATGTATTCTCCAATGTTACCTGGCATAAATCTATGCAGTTTATCCTCTCCTAAAGATCCTATAACTTCAGCCAATCCTTGTGCGGCTCCTGATCGGTCTACTGAATTAGCCTCAGATACGAGGGTCTTCATAAGCCACGGAAGCAGCTCATCGTAGCACTTCTCGCCCATACCTTTCGCCATGGCTCCAAGAGCTTTAGCAGCAACAGATCGAACCTATAATCGAAGTTACTATTTAAAATATCATCACTACACTTGAACATGGACAACTTCAAACGTCAACTAACCTCCGGAACTGGGTCCACTAAAGAAGCCTTAATTCCAGGCATCACGTTCTCCATGTATGGGGCTAGATCCGAATGATCCGTCAGTGAATACATATTTCCAATAACTTGACAAGCCATTTTCCGATTCTCCGTAGACCGGTCCTGGAATGCCCTCTGAACAACTGGCATTATCAAAGCCAAAGAAGGGGGGTCAACAAAATGGACAAACTCAGTTTGGAGCAAAGATTGCAAGCAGGATGTGGCTTTCTTTCCCGGGTCTTGTAACGCCTATACATTTTGAAACACAAGCAAGTTACATTTCAGAATATCAAATATTCAAATATTTACTTGTGGTGTTAAGCAAACCTGCAACAACACTGGAACCACAGACTGAATTTCAGGATTCTGAATAACAGAACCAATCAAACCTAAGGCTTTGGCACCTGATTCCTGCACTTTTACATGAGAATCTCCAAGAACCTACGTAAACAGTTCTTAGTATTAGTATCACTTATGTATCGAATTTTGAATTATGCAAACTAGTTTTACCTCAATCAGTCTAGGGACAATCATAGGAAGGCATCCTGAGAGCTGCTTTGGGGCACAGTATGCCATTCTACCCAGAAGGTCTACTGACCCACACTTTGTACGCCACGAATCCTCATTTAGAGCCCCGATAAGAGCAGGAAGTACTAACTTAACACCATGTCCAGACAAACGACTCATTACACGTTTCGCGGTGTTTTCGGTAGCTTCTCTGACATACCTAGAAAATACAAAAGAGTAACTTCATGAATACAATATACTTTAAAATACTTCCAAACGAGTTAACTATCCAACAAAGCTACTTACACATTAGAATCACCCAAACATTGAAGCAGATACGGCAGAACATGAACAATGTAAGGTTCGAATAAGCGTCCCAAAAATTCACAAAGTAGTTCCAATGCCATTAGAGAACCTAGACAAATTACAAATTTCCATATTATTTATTTATAATTTAATAAAAATTTGACCAAATATCTGAATAATAAAATCTGAATAAAAACCTTCACGATGTCGGTAATTTTTCTTATTTTGCATTCCCGTGGCCAGTATGTTCATTATGTCATGCTGTTTCAAAGAAAGGATACCCAGACCCTTGATCATCCCTGCGATTCCGAAAGCCGCCCCTCGTCTGCAAAACAGGTATTCAGTATTCTCCGAAAAACTTATAATTTGTATTACTTATGCAGTTTATTATTCATATACACACCTTTCTCCGAAATTTTCAGCTTCCATCAACTTTTCTAACAATCTTTTGAGAATGGTAGCTGATTCAGAGCTAACAGCGGGGACTAAAGCTGGCAAGCAATTGGCAACAGCTTCTTGTACCTTTAAAAAAAATTACATCATCCTCTACCATTTAAAACATTTTATTTTACACAGGCTGTAACATACCTTTTCGGATGGGGTTGAAAGGGTGTCAATCAGAGTGCCAAATATTGATTTGACTCTACTATCTTTGGGGTCCAAGTGCCGAGCTAAGCAACCCATAAGAACAACACACGCTTGGCGAACATTGTCATACTTTGCAGAGCTTCCAACCTTGTCCAAGAAAACCTCAATGGTGCTAATAAACTCATTTAAGCACGCTGAAAATAAAGTTTTAAAATATTTAGTTTGCATTTGAATATTGAATTTAATATAGTAATCCTAGGCCCCTACAAATGCTTTGGTACCAATTGCTGGACACATAATAGCTTCCAAACGTTAGGTAATATCAAATATATAAATGTTCGTCAGTATATCTTCAATATTTACCTGGCCCATGTATCTGTACGATTTCTACTGCAGCTTCTAGCATGATTTGGTGAACGGCTTGACTTCTATCCGACAAGGTGGACGATATTAACCATTCCATGCAGACTTTTGCCTATTTGTACGGACAATATTTTCACTTTAAGTTCAAAACATATATTACCACAGTAATAAAATTATGTAGGAACATAGACTTACAGTAGCAGGTGACATCTCAGATGCAATTTCCCTCATTGCAAGACCAACTCCACACCTACCTTCCCATTTATCAATTCCGTCTTGCAGTACCCTCCCGAAGTTATCAAGTAGGGGAGGGGTCAGAATTTCATATTCGTGGTAAGATGCTATTATATCTTGTATTGTTTCATCAATTTTTGATGGATGAATTTTTAGAAAGGCACCCATGGCTTTTGATGCAGACCCTCGAACTTCCTCACAAGGATGAAGAACGGCTACGACAAAAGCCATCAATGAACTTACAATTGAAGGAAGCTCCATACTACACTAAAAATGAAAGTACAGTGTTTATTTACCTCTAAATAGCTCACCATACAAGCTTTCGTCCACACTAAATTCTGATTTTCGCCAAATATCTTCCGCTATAAGTGCTAACTCTGACACTGAGTCAAATTGTTCTCGATATACACCAGCAAACAAGGAATTCTTCAGCGTTAGGTCTTGTGGCTTCCCCCACATTAATGGGCATATAATCAGCAAACACTAAACAAAAGGTGATTGAATAAGGTACAACAAATACAAGCGATAAATTAATATGAAGTAGCAGTTTGTAATCAAATACTTTAAGACCAGTTTCTCGGCAAATTTTCAAATGACTTGTCAGGGCGTCAATATGTGCATATAGTTCCTTATCCTCCAAAAGTCCGATTGTTGACTCATTCTCAATCAATTTAGTCATTGCTAGCATTGCTGAAAATGCCATTTGCTGCACAATACCTTCACTCGATCCTGCAATAAAATTAAAGACAAAATACTTAAATTATGTTTGTAACCAAACTAGGTACGTGACGTCGGATTTCAAAGCAAATTTGTAGTAAAGTATCTACAGTTCAAAATCTTACCAATCAAGTAGTACAGTAATTCGACCAATTTGCTTCTTGGGATAAATGATTCTCTGGATTTTAAAGACCCTGACGTATCTTTAGCTACACTAACTATGATATGTAAGACACCTTGGATCACACGGGAGTCTTTTGGAAATTGCTTGACAGCAGACCGAAACATCGGAAAGCAGAAGGAAAACGCAGCCCCACTTAATCCGTCCTCTCCCTGACTTACCTAAAGTAAGAAGACATTTACATTTACACGACTAATTACTAGTAATTATTTAAATTATTCGTAATTAATTTAATTCATATGCATTGCACCTTTCGAACGTATTCAATAGAATTTTGCAAAGCTGGTAACAGCTTATCCTCTTCCCACTCTTTTGGTAAATCACAATTCGGAGCAATGAGCCGCAAAGACCTCTGAGCGACTGCTTTACCTAGTACACAAAATCGCAAATCATTAAATACTAGTGCATCAACAAACTTAATTTCGTGGGTCGTAATCTATCAGTACCTCTTATTTCAGACTCGAACAAAGACGTTCCCAACTTCACAAAAAAGCTTACTGCTTCAGGAGCAGCAACTGGACTACGCATAATCTCAATTAACTTGTCAATTAGATCCTTCAAGGACTTTCCAAACACTCTAGAATTCCCTTCGAAGGTTGATTGCAGTAACCCAATACCAATATTGACTCGTGCGTGTTGCTAATAATAAAAATATGCGATTCCTTATTACTGTGTCGTGCGTAGTTTATTTAAACCCATAGGATCTTCCAACTTACCGCAGCAACAGTAGCTCTAACTGCAGCCTCCTTAGCCAGTTGATTTTTAATAGCCTCTTTCTGTTTATTCGAGTACACAACGGGCTTTCCAGACTTTTTTCTTTTTTCTTCAAGCTCTTTGCGAAGCTGAATTTCTTCAAGTTGTTCCTTATAGGAGTAAACCCTACTTTCTCTCTTTAAGTTCTTCGTGTTGTCTTCAGCTCTAAAAACAATAAAATACCAGTTGCATGGAATGGAAACTCGACTCGTAAAATCAGTGATTTTGGTCAAACTCTTACGCTTCTATAACAGTAGTGTCGTAAAGTTGCCCTTCAGGAGTTCGAAAAATAAAATAATCGTCTCTTGAAACGTTCATGAGTTCCGGATCACTAACAATGCTGAAAATGGAGACAAGATTGATTACGAGCTCAATTGTATTTTGAATCTATTGTATAATGAAACATTTTATTTTTACCTCATAAACCTTTCCACAGAACTCTCCACAACCTTTTCTCCAACTACAAAAGCGACGGTGCTTAAAATTGATCTCATCGGCTCACTGCCATCAAACTTCTGAATGAACTTTTCGTTTACTTCATTGCTTTTGTACCGAAGAAGACATCCCGGATCAATTTTCATAGACTGAACAATTTTAAGCCATGTATCATTCTTGACCAGATGTGCAGGCCATATTAATTCCATGGCAAGAGATTCCTTATCATTTTCCTTCAATCCAGAAATTTGCGCAGCAATTGTCTTCAATACTTCTTCTTTTACATGATCCTATATAGACAAAAATACCTAAGTAAAATCTTTAATGCTTCGACAGGATGAAAAATAGTACGATTTAGAAGTATTACCGAAATACTGGATGTCTCAAACACTCGTTTTAAGCTACGAATTAATTCTACGTAGTGATCAACGACGTTTGCACCACAAAGTGTAGAAAACAAAATTGCTTGGACTTTTCGGCGAGTCTAATTAATTTTTCAACGATAAAAACATGACTCAATCAACCAGGTAAAGTTTGTTGTACAAATGAGGCACAAATGACTGTATTTTACAAACCGGATAGTCTTTCACAACCAAAGACAAAGCCAAGGCATCGAATACTTTGTCACCTACTCGATCTTTTGCTCGTGGTAGCAGTTTCTCTGCAAAATGAGCTCCATGGGAAACTGACCACAGATTACAAGAACTAATAAACTTTTCATTGATATGATTCCAGAGCGTCCAGAATGAGCAAAGTAAATTTTCTGGAACGGTATTTCCCTGCAAAATTACAGTAGCTAAAGCTATACATTCACTCAGCCCGTTTACCTGTAATTAAAAATATAAATATGTGAACAAAAATCCCATGCAGCAATCATTTTTGAAGCAATCATCTACAAGACCAATAACTCACTTGGGTGACTACTGAAAAACTTTTGTCGTAGTTTTTGCAAAGACTATCAAACATGGGTTCAATATGATCCCACGTTACCCATGAGCTATCTTCAAACATGGTCACAATAACGTTACACGCGGATGTCCGTACAGCTCCTTTCAAATTGGGTAAAGACTTTTTCAGGTAAGATGTAAGCTCTGATGGAATTTCTCCTGAAAGCTTTTGAGTCCAACAAGCAATTAAATCCAAGATCTCCAACAAGGTACCTTCGTGTACTGAAAATTAAAATGAAATCCAATTGCTGTTTCGATTTGCTAAAGAATTTAATTTAATGATTGCAACAACTAAAATGTTCCTACCCTCAGATTCCAATAATTTTGTTGCTCGTTGAATTATGAATTTCGCAATCTCGGCAACTTGTCGGTTGGATTTTTCTAATGTCATCAACTTTATGGTCTGAATTAAAACAATATAAATTATAACTTGGTAATCAATAGGCAAAATCACCATCGAGTAATAGTTATGTTTTCAGATCTTACGCTCAGAATGTTGATTTTTTGTGTAGCAACGCTGATTTTTCCTTCAGCCCCATTGAAAACATCAAAGTACCATCCAACGACAGCAATAATCGCTTCCGTTTTATGAATCTAAATTGATTCAAGACAAATATTACCTATCAATTCACAATTCCTTTTGATTTCAATTACACGGATACATCCTCTTAGAACAGAATATAACGAGTCCTACTAGAATAGTAATATTACTTTCCTAGTTTGATTCAAAAGTCTATACCTTTTTAACTAAAGCTTTGGAGGAGAATACCGCCTGTTGTCTGGTCAGCTCTTCTTGCGAGTGTAAGCTACTACCCAGAATTTTTCCAAGATCCTCAGCGAATGGACTCAAATCGAACTGAATAGCCTCCAAGATGAATCCAACGGACTGAAATAAAATCCCAAAGCTTCGTAAATTACTAATACTTATGCTAATTGCAATATTAAAATTTGCGACCTGTAACTTTACCTCAATTGCAACTTCAGGACTGCGAAGCATTGCCTTTTGAATCACGGGTAAAAAAATATTTCGAAACTCAGTTTCACAAATCCTAGGCATAGTCAGCAAGAGTTTTGTTGTAGTCTTTTCCAAAACCCAGGAAGACTTCGCTACTTTGGTACTGAGACACTCTTTTATAAAAATTTCGTAAAACTCTGACTTGAGCGGGACATCAAGTCCCCCGAAATACTTATAAGCTTGATTTGAGCGCTCAATATAGTCTACTGTCACGCAGATGGCTACAATACTTCCTTCCAACTTCACCAAATCCATTATCAACTTGAAGAATGCATCTTCACCGAGAGCATTAAAGAAATGATCCAACTTTTTCTGAGCAGATCTCTCTAACCGCTTTCCTTGGATTCTGCTAATAAGAAGTGCAAACAGCTGGGGGAAACTCTGAGGAAGGCTGTTGCTCCCGTTGCAAATCTTAGTTATCCATTTAAGCAATTCCAAGGCTGTCTTACTCGTTGCTTGGCTGTAAAAATAATAATATTGTTAATAGTAAAATATTCCCATTACTTTAGAATGGCTTTCAAAAACTTGATTAACTCTATTGTCTCTTTCTAATCAATGGAACCTGAAACCGATGCTTAATTTAAAAAATCAGCACCGTTCTCATCGTATAGAGCATCGCCTCGCCCAGTATAGAGCATCGCTCGGTATAGCCTATTTCGTATTTCAATTACTAACCATACTACTACTGCACCCGTCATTTTAATACGCACATACAGCTAATTTTATTTAATAAATGATTCTTAAATAAAGATGAACTTACGTAGAAACATACTGCTCCCTAGGAGAAAGCGACTCTAGCAAAATTGCAAAGAAGGCCTGCTGCACATTTTCAAACTTCGGATTATTCAGGTACTTGATAAACTTTCGAATCTCACTTCGATGACCCCTATTGTTGCATGTATACAAGGACGATGCCAACAGCTTCAACATCCTAATAAAGAATTTCAACATTATGTTAGACAGAATAAAATACGTGATAGAATAAATGGAATCAAGCATATGCATAAACGTGTGTAAGGATCATTATGCACCCTATACACTGATGTCATCCGTACACTACGACATACATACCCTTTTGTTCCGGAAGTTTTTAGACTTTCTTTATCCATCCCAAACACCTCAAACAAGGAATCAAAGCCCAAGGCTTTACTACCATCCCCTCCGCCACCCCCACCGGTGTCATCTCCCTCCTTTTCAGTCATCCTTCCACTCGTAGTCGTGGCACTCACTGTTGCTGCAATTATTTACAAAAAAATCCAAAATCATCACACAGTCCAAACCAAAACCAGGCACCTGCAGCAGCACACGTTTTTCTCAACCCATTCTACATAATTTGCTCATTCTTCTTGTACATTGTATATTGCATTAGTTGCATACAAACATCTCAAGTTTTTTTTAAACCCCCCACACGGCAAACAATCAAAGTAACTTTAAGTAACTAAAGAAAATTCAAAGGTATGGAATTTCCTTTTATTTACCTTGGCGAAAAATAATCCGAAAACAGTTTGTAAAATTGCAATGTAGAATGAAACTGCAAAGCAGTAACAAGAAAACTACCCAGTAAAACGCAAACTGTACTCCGCGGGTCTCTTGCTCAAATCAGCCCTGGCCTGGATGAGAAAATAAAAAACGAAGAAAACGAAAATCTGAAATCATCTTCCTTCACACTTACAATGCCAGACAGTCGGAGTTTGAAGAGTAGATTCCCCAACTGCAGAAACTTCAGAGAAAACAGCGTTTGATGAATGTATAGAAATGATTTTCTTCTTCGGAAACAATTTGCAAAAAATTGGAGAATTTCACCGGTTTCTTTCCACTCCACGCGACACGACACGACCGACAGAAGAAACCTCCTCAGACACAATAGCATGAGAAGGATTTCATACTTGGTACTCAAACTCAGAGACTTCTCTCAATGATTCCAAGAAGTCCCTTCACAAGCAGAAACCCTTGTCTCGTCCGTCCTATCCCATCAGCATCAACGGACAGTAACACATTATCGTGATTTTTATAATTAACTAACTGATTCCGACTGTTTCCATGCCTCAATCAAACCTCCTTCTGGCTTCCTTAGCTTACTGCCAGCGGATGCTATTATTATTATTATTATTATTATTATTTATTGTTTAAAACAGACCACATTACAACCATATAAATATGGAGATACAGATCCAGGTTGAAGAATAGAATATAGACTAGTAGTTAATAACTTAAACAATGGCAGCGCAAGTTGAATTCAACATTTTCGACCACAACAATGCAAGATTACAAGTACATAGCATAGCTATCCAATGTTAGCATAAGCGTTAGCTGCAACGATTCTGAAATTTCAACTTTGCATCCTAATCCTATATTAATGCCATTGTCCACTGATGTAACGTGGTGCACTGCAGCCTATGTATGTGTAGCATGTTCTCTTCAAGTTTCGAAATCAACTATCCTATCCTTTTTTTGAAATCCTATCTCTCCACTGTATGTAAATTGTAATTGTAATAGTTGCAAGCCCTTCCCTTTCGCTGTCTATTCTATTATGTCCCAGCTCGGCCAAAACAAAAGACAAACCAGGGTCATACTTTATAATTTGTGAAGTAGTATGTACTTGTGAAATTTAGAATAAGTCAAAGGCAGTTAAGCGTACATGATTCTAATAACTTCTGATAAGTGCTTGATCAATACCATAGAATTTTATAATCCGTACAGAATGATGTTATCAAAAATGCAATTTATTTCATCGAAGAAAACCAGACAGAAACTATTTCTTTTTCTTTTTCTTACAAGAATATTTTATAGTACACTAAAAAATGAAGTTCTCAGAAGAAGTGGATGTGTACACGTTGCTTTATTCAACCTTCAGGCTCCGTAAGTCTTTCAAGGCTGACTGGAGCTCTTTGCTGAGGCGAGTTTTCAGGGCCTGGGAGACAGTTGCGTCTTGCATTTGACGCTTCAAGTCGGCCGTTGCTGCGTGCAATCCTGCAATATTGTTAAATATTCGAATGTTTCGCCCACTCCCAGCGACTATAAACTTTCCGTCACTAGAGAACATCATAGCGTTGACCGCATCTAAACAAAGTAGAAATATAAAACGAGCATTTCAAGGTTCTGCGGTTTCTAAAAATTGGGCACTTGCATAGAATAAACCCAAGTTTAAAATTAAATCTTACCACAGGGGATTTTCCATGAGCTACTAAGTGGAGCTGCAGCTCCAAGCTGACTGATGTAGACATGAACACTATTGTCAAACCCGACAGCAATGACCCGGCAATCTGGAGACATTGCAATTGTAGGCTTTTCAGAGCCCAAACCGTTGTCTTCACCTACGGTTCCCTCGCAAATAACATTGACTCGATTCCCTACAATGTGAAATGCAATAACACAAATTATAAATTTGAAACCCGATTAATAGCTGCAATTAATGCCAGCTGATATAAATTAGATTCGGTAATTACCTGTGGTATCAAATATACGCCATATCCCCATTTCAGTCACAGTAGCGATTTTGGACGAGTCCGTGTTGAAATCGAAATCACAAACATTACTCTCGTGTCCTACCAAACTCCACTTGGCTTTTGTTTCCTTATACCGATCTTCGATGAAATAGACCTCCTGAACGCATACGTCTTGACCAGGTCCGCATGCAGCAACGTAGCGGCCACAGTTAGAAACTTTAGCACGAGACAACTTATTTCCTGGAAAGTTAAATGCTTCCAAGATCGTTCCCTTGAGGTTCCATAACGCCATTTTACCATCCGATGAACCGCTTAGCATGAACTTGCCATTACAGGCAATTCCCAATCCTACAACCGGCTCATCATGGTACTATTTAACCAACATTTAGTATTTAGTATCGATATAATCAAATAATTTATAATTTAACAACTTACACATTTAAATTGTTTACACTAAAGTTCTTTAAATACAAAAATAGATTACCTTTTTAAACTGAGTGGCACTTGTTATATTTCCGACTGTACCGTCCGGCTTTTTCCCAAGTTTATAAACTTCCAAAAACTTTTCATCAACTCGTGAGACAACGAAAGCTTTACTATCCGGACTCCAGTAAATTTGACTTGCCGAATCGAATGGAATATTAACCCGTACATTCTTATGATCCTTGGAGACCAAGTCTTTGCCTTTCGCAAGCCAAATTAGAACAGTTCGATCTATCAAAATATTAAACAGATAACAGTTGTCCTGGACTTGTCCTGTACTAAACAAATAAATTCGTAAATTATTTCAAAGTTTTTGATATGACATACCTGCGGCACAAGAAGCCAGGTATTTCCCATTTGAGCTCCAATGCAACCCCGTGATGTTGGCACTATGCCCTTTGAATACGGAAATCAGCCACGGGTGCTCATCTTCAGCCTTGGATGACTCAGAAACTGACCGTTCTTTAGATACTTTCCCTTTCCCCTTGATTCCTTTCTTCTCTCTACTCTTTGATCTGCCTGAAAAAGTTTAATTATAAAATTAAATCAAGAGTAAGTCAGTCAACAAACTGCACATTATACAGTACTACTTACCTGACGAAGATTCGGTTTGATTTGCAGCCGAGTCCTCAGTCATCTCCTCATTCCCGGACCGGAAGAACACCACAAAAACAGTCCAGCCCAAACCTAGAAAGGTTACTCCTGCCACGATGTAGAACAGCAGCATGTCAATATCAATGTCAATACAAATCCCTGCAAGAATTCAGCAATAATAATTACAAATTCTGAACTATATATCCGGAAACAGTGTCAAATGCTATAGAACAGACCAATACACAATAACAATTAAATTTACAACATTTTTTAACAGATCGTACTTTACCAATTGAAACAATCTGTCCTGAATCTTCAGTTCACACAGTTACAATTTTTAAATAAAGCCAACTCATTAAAAAATACAAGACTAAATAAGTTGTGAGTAAAAAAAGTAGAAAGACTAGAGAAAATACATACGTTATCCAGTTAAGATTCCGGTCACTATCTATTTCCTTCTAAAAGGAAGAAATGTAACGTGTCGACTTTCAGTTTGTTATCATACTCACTCCACAACACACTCGTAATAAACTCAACCCACAACTGGAAGACCTACATAATGTGTATGTTATTATTACTATGAGAGGCAGGAACTACTAAACACCGGCTCTTGTTTAAAATCAAGAATTTCCCGAGCCACAACTCAATAAATAAAACTCTCGTCAATGATCTTATGCATCTGGTGCTATTTTATAAACATGAAACTACATGACGTAATTCCTCAAGCTGTAAGAAAGTCCTACTTCCCCTTACGTTTTGCCTAATTAACGATTTCCTAATCATGCCCATTTCCGAATTCATAATCTGAATGTCGCATAGTCACTTCAATCAACCCTGACTAATGGGTATGTATAAGAGGTAGGGACATTGATGAGTGTAGAGTGTAACAGTTCACTCGGAATTCGTAAATCCTACTTTTGAAGTAACAAAGGCAATAATCATAATAACATGATGAATGATGATAGGAGAAATTGGAAAGGACAAGTGGCGGTTGTGGTTTTGTAAATTCGACTACGAAAAGCCATGAAAATGCTTTATTTTATTAATTGCCAAATTATGTCTTCTGAGATGCCTCTGGGTCAAAAGCAAATTAAAAAGAAATGAGCTCACTTCTAAGTCCTAACTGCACACTATATAATATGTGATATGTGCAATGGAAATGTAACAGACCTTATAACTGCCCATTCAGTAGCCACTGACCTGGTGATATACGATGCAGACATTTCGAAGGGAAAAGGTTCCAAGGTCAGCACAGCGTGGTAAAGTACAGATAGCTTGTAGTGCACAGTGGTAACAATCAGTGTTTCGTAAAAACATTAATAAATGAACTTGTGGACTACTTTTTACACCCACAATTCCCAATTCCCACTTCAATTATAAATTGAATGAGAAAGACGTTATAGAAAATAAAACTAGGTACTTACTCATAGCTACAAAGCAGGCCTTGCGGATAAATGAACAGCGATTTTGAACCCCCAAGGGTACTCTACTATAGTCCACACAGAAGCTTTCTCCTGTCAACTACAAACTCCGAAAGACTCGTAAGATGTAATAAGTTCGATACGATGAATTTCGATGACCTGTTGAGATGTGAAGGTGGTACTTAGACTTCCGTCCGTCCGGCTTGTTCTGTGTGAGTGAAGTTGTGAATGGAAGAGAGTCAGACAGAATGCATGTCAGCCACGCCAACATCCAACAAGAAAATGGAAGTGTGAAAAGGTGGAAGGAATATGAAATCAGAAGTTTCAGAAGTGATGGAAAGAGCATAGAGAATCCGGTGGGTCAGTCTGGAGGAATTATACTTCGTCGACAGAGAAGCCGAATAAACAATTCCCTCTAATTTTTCTGATTGTCGATGAATAAAAGGATTTACAGAAACCAGTCCATATCAGACGGTGAGACGGCATACACTGACCTCGAAGAAAAGGATGACAGAGGTCACACAATATAGCATCAATTTTTCCTTACCCTGTTTACCTTAGAATGTTTTTTAATTATGACCTGCCGTTGTGTTTTTTGTTTGTTTTTTACCTTTTGATCAGAATTGTTAGTCCTCTAACAAGGGTCGTTTTTACCACCTATATACTGTCACCTCTGACCCAACTACTTTATTAAGAGTATAAGAGTTAGTTCCCATCGAATACTTTTAATTTTAATGATGTATTGAATTGTTCAGCTTCTATCCATCGCCTGTTGTTTGCAACCACTCCCTTTGAAACTCAATAAAAATACAATTCAATGCGATCCTGTGAATATTATGTCATAACATAATGCCAATATCTGAGACTTTTATGTTCGATGGAATGATACTTTTTAAGCTCAAGCGATTTCAAAATTACATTCAATAATTTTCATCCAAATAGATTTATTAGAATAAGTAGAAACCCAAAAAGTAACTAAGCTTGTTCTACAGTGTACAGACAACCAAGTATCTCTAGGGTTTTTAGTTATCTAATGTACTACACTTATACATCATATTTTCAAAATCGACTGTAGTATAGAAATGGTAAACTCTTTTTACTTCACAGTTTGAAGATGAATACAACCTTTTATCACACGTTACAATATATAGATGAAAACACTCCCATGCAGTATTGCTGCTTCTAATACTTCATCTGCTGATCTTATACAGCTTTATCTTTAATAATCATCTGGAGGGCAAACTT
>JAQFZA010000213.1:0-39295 GCA_034695115.1 Desoria olivacea
CTTCCGCCAACTGAAGACGATTTTGTTCTTCCTCCCGCTGATGCCGATTTTGATCTTCTGCCTGCTGCTGACGTTTTTGTTCTTCCGCCAACTGAAGACGATTTTGTTCTTTCTCCCGCTGAGTTTTTTGTTTTTCCGCCTGCTTAAGAAGATTGTTATTTTTCGCTCGCTGAAAACGCTCTAATTCTTTGTATCTCTGAGGACCATTTTCCTCCGTCTTCTGACGCTGAACTCGTTCAGCAACCCGCTGACGGCGTTCTACCTCTTGCCGCCGAGCTTTATCTTCCTTCGACTCCTTAACCGGAGTCTTATTTTGTATGTTCTTAGGTGACATAGCTCAAGTGATGTTGTGTCTAATAAATCCAAAAAATAGGCAATATTATTATGTGACCGATGGGAGACAAACATCATTAAATAAGTTAGCAAAGACAATAAAGGAAAAATCAAATCAATTCAATTAAGAAATTCAGTACAAAGAAGAAGAAAAGTTTGAAGTTCATTGTGAATTCAAAACTGTAAATTGTTAGTTGTAAAAATGTAAAACAAGCGCTGGAAAATAGTTAGTCGACGAGACTGGACTTTGAGGATGAGAAAGAGTGGATAGAATAAGCCGTCGTAGGTAGCCAAACTGATTAGAGTCTCCCAAACTCTTTTTAATGAAAACCTGCCATGTCTCGTCTCATCGACTAGAAAAATAGCCAACTCCAACCTCGAAAAAAAGTCGAAAAAAGTACAATCTTTTACTGCCCACAAACAATTCAACAACAGACAGTACTTGAAATTCCCTTTTTAAAAACCTTACCTGCTTGAAGAAGTTTTAAAAAAAACAATTCACAATTCGGGAAGTTCGGGATAGGAACAAGAACAAGAGTTATGCAAGATAGAGGAGTCAAGTTGTCCCTCTCTCTCTCCAGTCACTACGGAGCTCTGGAGGTGGGGCAGGATGGGACATTCCCAAATGCTATCCCTATTGGTTATCTGTGCAGACTGCAGCTGCAACATGGAATCCTTGACCTTATCATTAAGCGCGTTATGATGGGGCCGACTAACATCTAATGCAAAGCATATTAATCCTTATAAAAAACAAACATGATTTCGCTAACAAAATTCCTAGCGGTATCTCTTATGCTAAACAGTACGACGTAGCCTAAATAGGCCACCGACGTTATGCCGTAAAATGTTTTTAATCGGAATATAACAATTGACTTCACCGTCACTTTTCCTTTTCAAGTGGTCTACATTTATAAATTGATTTAAATTAGGTAATAGTTTTAAAACTAGGTTTTAAAACTATACTAATATAGATACTTACTGTAGTAGGAAATTTAATGAGGAAAAAATTTTTTTAAGGAGTTTCTAGGCGTTTTATTCATTTAAAAAGGCAAAGTGGTTGTAGAACTTGTGACGCTGTTGAAAGTAGGAAAAAACTTTAATTTTATTACAAACGATATATACCCAGTTGTCGGGATTGATTTAAAAATGTAGTACAGATACGAGTCATCATATTTTTAACACATTCGGATTCAACTATTCAACTCTGTCAAATTCGGTCAAAGTGGTGTATTATGTCCAAATTGATGCTAGTCGATTTTTTTGGATACAATAATAGAGTGTACTAGATACTAAAAAAGTGTCATGTCCTTTAGTAATATTTTAACAAGCAATTTG
Source organism: Desoria olivacea (assembly GCA_034695115.1). Lineage (NCBI taxonomy): Eukaryota > Metazoa > Arthropoda > Collembola > Entomobryomorpha > Isotomidae > Desoria > Desoria olivacea. The sequence goes on from JAQFZA010000213.1 coordinate 1,669, forward strand.
CTGAGTTGAGTACTTTTTGAAAATTATTGATGGCTTTTCTGTTTAGTGACTGTGTTCCATAATTCTATACCATGTTTCTCCATCCCTTCCCGAGATCCACGATGCAGTTTCCTATCTCTGCAAGTGCATCCACTGCATCTTTCCCTTAGTCGCCTTTCTCACATTTCTCTGATGATACAATTCCTTACTCAATCTTGCTTATTAGCCCGTTTTTCCTGTCCCCCTTCTTCGTCTGCCTTTAGACGTATACAGGGGAAAAAATAAGACGTGGAAGGACTAGGGGAATTTAAAAAAATATGATGATGATGATGTGAGTGGAATGGAGTTTTAGGGGTGGAAGTTAGTATAACCTATGGTGGGTCTGCTTTCCGGATTTCTGGTTTGAATGATTATGGTTTCCTTACTGATTTTAATGGAATAGTTTAGCGTTTAGGATCTCTAGAGCGTCGGGGTAGGCAGCTGGTGCGTTTTAAGGTTTTACAATGAGTGAGTGATTTGTATACGGGTGGTTTGGGGTTTTTGGGATTTGACGAACTGACACTGCCAGAATCCAAATCCGGATTTTCACCTGAAATCTTTCCACAGGAGTGAATATATAGGAGGAAGGAGAGCCTTAAATTGTAATTTCCCGATTGGGCTGCAACTTGTTAATGATATACATTTTGTCGACATTGTACATGGACAGTTTTGTATACAGGATTTATGAATTCGAAACAGCGACTATAGAGCAACAGCATACAATTGCAATAGAGATTCAGGATTTGTAAATCCAACCTCTAGATTTCGTACTTACAAATTTTACAAAGGGAAATAATATTACAAAACAGGCTGGAAATGAAAGGAGGGTTTCAATTCTTCTCGGAGGTTGAAAGTGCCTTTCTCAGATTCTAACTTTATTACAATTCTCATTCATAAAATCCATTTCTTAAAGAAAGGGATGACAATGTAGCCGAAATGGGTTCCAGTAATGCTTTCTGTACAATCATCAACCTCCGTTCCACTCCCAACTTTAAAATATGAAGTTAACGAGCTGACAAACAACCTCAACAAAACCAACGTCTCCGGGACCGTATCCTGCAGAATCCTATTCCGAGCTTTTAATATTAAATGGCAAATTCAAGGAGGATGTAGAATCCCGTAGAAACTCCTATAACTCTATGTTTACATTACGGGGACTCAGGTATCTGTTCACAATCTGGTTGTCGACGACAAAAGGAAACTTGAAGGAAGAAAGGGTTACTTTCATTTGAGTCTTGTAAGATTTAAGAAGGGAGGTTTCGTTGCATAAAATAAAATGAAGGCCTGTCTGGGCCCATGTGTTGCTTCTTACAAACTGCCCTCTTAAATCTTCCCTTTAACTCTCATTTCATTTCCCTTGATTACGTAAGTTCTATGAAATGAGTTCCATATTTTCACCAGCCCTCTTAACCCTTCTTGCTGGACTCCACAGTTGGATATTAATAACCTTTAGCGTAACCCTCTCATAAAGTAGCTTTGGGTGGTGGGGTGCTGTGTCAGCGTCTTGTTGTCTTTAGTTAAGTTGTGTCTGTCCTTGCAGCTCTGGGAGTTTGGCAGGAGGGAATAAATGTCACAGGAAGGTTGCAAGTGCCAGCAGTAACCTGTCGAAGATATTATGTTAGCGCAGCAAAATTACGAGTTAACCTCTGCTTGGAGTTTGGACAGGAGGCTATGGTTGTCTTGGATGTTGAATGTTGCTAATTAGGAAAGATTGTAATTTTGGAGACGAGGGAGGTGAAAAGGGTGTAGGAAGTCGTATTTCATATCCAAAGGAGCTTAAAGGCTAATTCTTGTCTTCTCTCTGTTTGTCACGCTTCTGCAAAAGATTTTAATTTGATTTGCTAACAATAAAAACACCGTTGGGTTGGGTTCTCCGAGTCTTGTCGTCTTGCAAAGTCTCAAAACTTCTGCTTCCAGTTACCTGCTACCATCAACTTGCAAGTTCATGTATCCAAACGGACTGGAAAACACAATCCACACCCACATACAACATAAAAACTTATCTTTAGAAGGGGTTAAGGGTTTCTCCTGTAAATTTGTAAATGTTTGCACTGCGGGAACAAACATTTTAGCCCTTTATCTATTTCCTGTAAGCATTTTCTAAAGTTATAAAACCTCAGTTTACACTTTTCATGTGTCCAAGTCTAGAAACAAGACACGGGCTAAGGTTCCGACTCCTAACCTATGGGCTCTGTTTACCCAGCTAGTTAGGATCAAGATTGTAAAATACTTATTAGCCTTTCTATAGCCGGCATAATTTATAATAATCGTACATGTCCGAGTCTACAGATTCCTCCACCTGATAATGCCTAACTGTTATTATAGGAAACAGGATTCAAGCGTCTTTTCCTGCATAATTTAAAGTTACACAAAAATTAAATACCCTTCTGTTAATTTGAGATAAGAGTCGGAAAAGTGAAGCCGAAGACGTCGTAAAAAACAAAGAATTCAGAAAATCCCCTACACCACAAATATTCCACCACACTCCATATACTATATTATACACACAATGCAGTTTTCATCGTCTCCCCTGTTCAATTCAGGTAATAAAAGTTGATGACTTCCGAGTTCCTTCTGTGGCTTTCATTTTTACTTTTAAAAAGTTTTGCTGTGTGTGCATGTCTTTCATTAATTTTCATAATGAACAACTCCACTCCAGATCGGGGATGATGGAGCAGAGGGGGTTGAAACCTCTTGTAGCTAACTATTGGCTGGTGGTTGGAAAAAAATAAAATAAAAATTCGGGGTGGAAGTTGGAAGTGTAAGAGTTTAAAAAGGATATTAATTTAAAATGTAAATAAATGCATCATTTTGGAGAATCTTGCGTAGCTCCTGGGCAAATTATGAAAGGAAGCAACTTGTAAGGGATCCGAAATAATGTTTGTAGAAGAAATGGATGTTGGATCGTATTTATAAGGAAAAGCTGTATTAACGTGGGTTGGAACTCAATTTAGTGAATCTACGAAATGCATCTGTAGATAGGTAAGTGTTGAGGGCTCGGTCAGGCACCTCGATGACATATCATGTGAAATATATCATTCCACAGTTGCTTATTGATAACAGTTGGATGACAATTGTGAGAAACCTGAGTTGGCATTTTGAAATCACCATATGGACTCAGTTCTTTTATAACCTATCCTACAACTTTATGTATGTATTACCAAAACCACCACTGCCGGTGGTACTTATCCACTGCAGTAGTAGAACTGCACTCCTAGTTGTGCATTCTATATTATTATATTGTATGTATTCAAGCTGGTGTATATTTTCGTTTTAGATTTGGGGTCTTGGTGAGAGTGTGTTATGCATTATGTGCCCCTGAGGACCCATTCAAATGTATAGTGAAGGCAAACTCTCTTTTATTACGATCTCCACTCTCATTTTGTATGCAAGTTCAATGTCTATATGGCCCTCCTCTGTTTTAGAAAACCTCCTCGCATGACGTACAGATAGAAGTAAAACAGAGAGATTTGAAGGAGTCGATAGCCAACCTCTCCAAAAACTTGGAAAGTCTAGATGATGATTAGATGAGATTGTGAGATTCGTCGGCTTTTCAAAATCTCTGTTGTTTTCTAGCTTCTCTGACCCAGCCCGAGTCAAAGTCGAAGTCGTTCCACCCCCACTAGCATCAGTCATTAATTAGTAACAGTTATTACATGCCGCCCAGGTGATTTGACCCGTCACGACTCCATTTCCGAGTTTAATGATAATGCCTCTCCTCAATCCTTGTTAGAAGGTGCTGTGTCATGCAAAGGGTTACTAGGTTCACAGGTACATTTTGAATTTGAAGTTCACATAGATTAAGAATTAGTAAGAGGAGGGTGGATGCCTAGGAAGAGCCCAGCTTGCTTCGAGATTCGGTATCAGAATGGTACCGAGTGTCTTATGTAAAATACGAAACAGACCTGGCGTCATACTGTCTGGTTCGAATGCTTTCCTTCCGGTGAGGCAGTACATTTGCGGCTATCTCAAGACTTCAAGAGGGTGTAGAGGGAAAGATATCAAAAGAAACGTGTATTGGAGGTTAGGCTCATGAAGTTTGGCAGGATGCACAGTAGAAGATTCGAGGAATTACGTGGTAGGAAACGATGCAAGTAGGCAGGACGAGTCCGTGAAATTCTATATGCAAAATGCATTGCTCATTTCCAAGTGAAAGTTCTGGGCTGAGATTGCACGAGAGTTAAGTGGCGACTGTGATAAGATGATCCGAACAGGATGGACTCCAGCAGGAATTCCTGAAGATTAAACCCCCACTCGGTGCTTAGTGCAACTTAGAATTTAGTTTATATTCATGGGAAGTTGCATTTGCAAACAAGGACCGAGGATGCATATCCTGCAATATGCAGTCGGTTTAGCACCAGGGATATTATGGAGAATTCAAAGACTGTAGGAGTAGGAAGAACGATTGTATTTCAACTGATGGTTATTCCAAGGATTTAAATGCAGATGAGATTGTTACATTGTTCATGCATGTAGATATTAGCATGTGGTGGTATGATTTCCGCCGAATTTATAGACGTTAGCTCAACATTATAGTTGATGGTATATAAATCTTTGGTTTGAGTCAGTTCGGTAGGAGTGAATATCGGATGAGATTAGATGTTGTAGATAAATGCACTTCCCAAGTTAATGAAGGGAGAAGGATGCTATGGATTTGCAAATCCAATTCCTCCTCCTCAGATGTCAATTGAAATTGAGATTGTTTTCATGAAAGCGCAAGAGATTTCCATATAATAACATTAGCCAAACTACCTTCGACTATGACCGTATATCTTCCATCCCTCAGACTTCCCTTAATTCACTTGCTGGAGGGAAGCTCATTGAATCCAATCTCCATCCTCCTCAGCAATTCATTTGATATCCATTTGGTCTCGTGCCCCATGTCATTGGATACTCCTCATTCTCATTTCTCCAACCTAAATTAAACTTATCTCCTTGCCTTAACAATACAACCTGCCTCCAGGGCAATGCAGGAGATCCCTTTTAAATGAAAGTCGGTAGCTTTGAATCCGCTGAACGCTTTGATCGATGACTATTCTAACAAACAACAGAGAAAACAATAACCCACAGACGTGGTGAGTTATTGGACTTGTGAAAGTTGGACCTTTCCTAGTTAGAAATTCCAGCCATTTTGAAATTGGACTCGATTCTCCTTGAGTTGGACAACTTATATGAGCCATGTCGGTACATACTTCGATATACATTGGCATGCATATTGTTTTTCATGTTCTTCATGCGTTACAAGTTTTACAACTTGACCACTGCTTCCTATTATTAATCCAGTCAAATCCGCTTCGTTCCGAGCCGCAAGTTTCAAGATAAGTGGCACTGCTCTATTTGCTCAGAAATTCTTGAGTACATTATGGAAGGAGGAAGAAGGCAGAGAAATTTTCAAGGTTATACTTACATGTACTTACACTTATAGCAAGGGATTACAGACGCATGGCTAAAAATACTTACCCGGGCGGGCAAGCTTCAGAGGATAGGGAAAGTTGTGTACTTGAAACCCCACGCTACCCGGCAGACCAGTACGGACGGGTATGATAAAACCGGAGTCATTCTTCAATTTAGAATCCACTCTGTATGAGAGTGCCGTAACTTTCACAAGAGCTCGACGTTCCCTGCTTTTTAAGCTTGAAGTTACAAGCGTCTAGAATAGTAGAAGTGGAGAATCTCACCCTTCTTCTTCCTCATTCTATTTTTTCATCATTGTACACGATTAAAGTTACCCCTTGGATAGTTCCGGAGATTTCTGAAGACATTGTTCAGATTTTTGGTTCTTGATAGTGAAAGTTTCTTACTGTGAGATTTGAGGTATGTGTGTGTGGTATGTGTGCCGGACTTGAGTCCTCAATCTTCGTCTTTCTTGATATTCTGTATTGGGTATTGAAGGGAGTATAAAAGGATAAAGAAAAGTGTATCCAGGTTTGCTGCTGTTTGCGTGCATTATTGCACTTAAACTTTCCATTATATCATAAATATCTTATGTGACCCTCGTTGCATTGAATTGGGTGATGTGGACGTTTGAGTGCATAGTCCTGCATTCCAAAGTTGCATTAATGCATTTATATAAATTTATATAAAAAAAACCCATCCCATGTCGTATCCGTGTTTCTTTTGAATTTGTGAGAGTGAAGTGGGGAAAGTTGCCATGTTGTTGGATTTGTATGTTGCACTTCTGGCTGACTAGCTCGTTGAGTTTCTTCAAGATCTCTGTGTTTCTTTTCGAATCATTTGTCAATCCTTGACGGCTGTCTTCCTCGTGATGACTCTTTGATGTAATGCAATGCCGCTTTCCCACACGATACTCCTCCATAACATTATAATATACCTTCCTTAATAGTTTTGGGTTTCGTATCAGAGTCGGGGGAGGAATATTTTTCTTGTAGGGTCATGGTATATGGTTAAGGGTTCTTTGTGTCAGAAGAATAGAGAAAATGTTAACCTGGGCTGCTGAAGTAAAAACATCTTCCCACCTTAGAGGATTATTTTCGTTATCTTTCGTAAAATACAGATAGGAACTATTAGAAACATTGTCGACTCGTTATTTAGTACAAGCTTGTATTGAATTTACAACCAACTTTAATCCGAAGTCAATCTGTCATAAGAACTTATCCCTAAAACTGTCCAATGACTACTCTGACCAATCCAAATCAGTAATGACAGTAGTGGAGGGCTGAATGCCAAAAGAGACTAGATCAGATAAGAGGAACAAGTTGATTTGCAGCATACAAACCGCAGCCGCCAGCCACTTTTAACCATAATGGATGAATCGCTCTGATAAAATCTTATTGAATCCTTCAATGGCCCAGGCATCAGATAAGCAAGCCGGCCTGACTTGAACAAAAAAATCAATGAAGAGAAATAGATTTGCTAATCCACACTCTGAAACGTAAACGATGCATGCAAAAAACAATTAGTATTCAAGGGGATGCACATCCGAGAATTGTATTTTCGCTATCATAGAATCAATAATTTATTCCCTGTTTAAACTACTTACATTTGGCATTCATGCCTGAACCAGATTTGTTAAGATCTTTGCAAAATATAATCACTTTCTAGCCTTGGGATTTTAAAATCAATCAAAACTATCATCTCCTCCAACTAGTAATCCAATGCTTGGTGGAGAATGAACTTTCAATCCAGGATTTTTTCTAGAGTCGAAATCAACGAACTCTTATTCTTTATCGATTACCCACTTCCATGTACATACAAGAAGAATGAAAAAAGCAGGCGGTTTTTATGTTCAAAGATACAGAAATTTGATTACCGAATTTTTAATTCAATTCCGCTGTATCCTGTGCACTCTGCACTTTAATTCAATTCAATGCAACAAGGGCTTAACATGATAAAATGAAATGTGAAGGATATTCAATAGTTTATTATATTAAAAGGGGGTCTTCCTCCTACTTTACAAGAATTGAATAAACGGTGAGTCTGTCTTCGTCGGCTTGTCAATGCCATACCCGACAGTTTTGTTGCACGGTAGAAGATATGCTCTGTGGCTTCACAAATGGATGAGTTCGGAATGTTCAGAATGCCAAGATGCAAAAACTTTGTGCCTGGAAGCCTGGAGATAAAAAGTTGACGGGAATTTATGAAGAAAAACAGGCGGAGACTTTTTTTAAAGAATTTTAAAGAAAGCTAGTCCGTCGATACTATGTTTTGTATGAGGCTTTTTTCCGGAAGTTCCAACCCGGTTCCAACCACCTCGAAAAATGCTTCCAACTCTAACAGCTCAAGTAATAATATTAAGCCGATTCGGAGTGAAAGCTGGGAGGAGACCTGGGGTACGAATTATTCCTTTCTCAATCCTCTCTTAATTTTAATTTAAGAACCTGTAAAGAGAAGAAAAAATAAGTTATTTTTAGAAGAATCCCAATTAATCAAGAACTTTTCAATTGTCAAGAAAAGAATGCTCTCATTGCAATTAGAACTCTTTTCAAAAGACTCCGCAGGTCCTGCTAGAATATGTCATAAATGGTATGTGGCATCCAGTACAAGAATTTGATGTAGGAACCAGGAGCGATAAAAGTTGCCAACTTTGGAATGCTTGCGAATTTTTCTCGGTCTTGCTAAAAAAAAACTCTGCGGAGTAAAATTCAGAGAAAAAATCTTTTCAAACTCTCGAGTGCCGTTTATTCTTGCTGAGTGTTTTGCAGTTGGATTGCATATTTTCAGCGGCTCCAGTCTTCCAGACGCCTTTTCACATTCCCCAAATGTACAATCTGCTGCAGCATTTAACTTTGAACTAGTTATTGCAAGGTCTTTAAGGCTGTATTGTAGTGTAGGCGACTGCACTGGCGACCACAGACTTTGACATAACATTGTCTCGTCAGGAATTACAGTTCCAGAAACTTTGTTTTCATACTCGTCGACTTGTGGGATAGGGAAAAGCTTATTGTGTTTGACAGCAGCTTATTCTTATGATAATGCAGGAAAGCGAAATGCAGTGCATAAAATTGTACGAGATTACATACATTACGCCAAGTACAATTACAGTCAACATGACACATGGATTCCAAGTCTGGGCTGGAATAACGACACCACGACCAAGTCAAGTGTGTAATATATTTAAAGGATGGGCAGTGAAGACTCATAAGAGCATCTTCTCAAATCTTCATCTCCTTCCCTTCGTACTTCAGAATCCTTTTTACTGCCGACGACGAAACCATTAAGTCTGACCATAGGCAGTCCTCCCTCTTCTCCGATGGACATTGAATAGCTGAATACAAAGCATAACATCGCATCACATCACATAATATTTTGAATAATATTCCAAACGCCTTTTCTGTCACATTTCCTCTGCCCAGTCTATTTTATTTTCCTTGGGGAAGTCCAGTGTCAAAAGTCAGGAGGGAGGAGAGATGCCGGGGATATTTTTATTATTATTTTATGTTCTTACATAACCCACCTAATAATAAATATCTCATAGGCAAAGCCAAACATACATCAATTCTCTACTTATCACAATTTCATGCCTTTACGGCCGACTTTATTAAAGGGTTGGGAAGATGTTGAATGGGATCCTATTGTGATAAAGTACGAAGGTGAATAATATTCCTAGGCCTTTTCTATTGCTTTCCTTTGGACAGTTCTAAGGTGATTAAGGAGATAATTGTATTCTGACGAAGTCATTCTGCTTATTTTAACCTTACAATTGCTTTAAAGGAAATGTGGAGACGGTTTTCAAACTAGTATTTTGGGAAGGGACTTGACAACCTGGATTTGACATGTAAGACCGACCAGGAGGACAAGTCAGGCTTAAACATAGCAGTCGGTCGGGTCGGGATGGGGAAGCCATGCGATGATGAAATTAAGCCGAACTGGCTGCTGGCACGAGCCTTTTGTTATTTTATATTAAAGCTGTCTCCTCTGTTCCAGGGACTTTTACCCGAAGTTGTTATAAATGACTGCATAATGTTTTTTTCTTCTTTGAGGTGATCTCTATCAAATTCACTCATTCCTGATCCCTCTCCTCGTATTAGGTGTTTAAAGAGCCAGTAATAGCAGGGAAGCTACGTTGAGTAGATTCACGTGTCACATTATATTAAATCCCATCCGCCGACCTAATTCATCATTTTAGAGCCCTGACTGCCGGTGAGTCATGCAAAACACCCGGGAGTCCCTACTCAGCTCTCTGGGACTTAGTTTGTGGTCTACAATAAGTACACCTTCTGTAAAGTTTCAAGCTAATAATCCTCCGATCATCGATTGCAAGTCTCGTGTTCGGTTGAGTTTTGGAAACGGCAGCAGGTTTTGAGGTTTCAACATCCTTGTCTTTGAAAATGGTCAAGTGTGTGTGATGTAGTTGTAGTTGATCATAGAACGGTACTGAAATTGTAGAAAATCCCCTGTAAGGGTTTGAGAGCAAAGTATTTCTTCGGACAAAAGCTTTTAGCTTTCCTCAAAATTATATTATTGAGTTGACTTCAAAGGTCGAAACACCGAAGCAGTCACACCACCAAATCCATTTTTTCTCAATGTGCCTCAACTACCTTTTACAATGGTCGTATTCATCCTTATCATCATCGACAAACTTAACGGGTGAGAATTCTGGGGACTGAGAAAGTCCGGCATAGTAATCCAGGCGTGTGGGTCTTTAAGTTAGCTTTTGAAGTTGTTTGTTAAAAAAAAGAATATAAAAATTGGAGAGAGGGGAGTCGTAAGTGACTGATTGTCTGTTTGAAAGCTTGGGGTTCCAGAATCTAGAATGTACAGAATCTCCAAGGAAAATCCACTTGACTGTCCATCACGTCTTTCTAATGATTATCTCCTAGACTCCTAGCTGAGCCTTCCTCTAGTTTGTAGCTTCATGTTATAGGCTGGAGTGGAATGCCTATTTATGTTATTCAGCATTAACTGGACCAATACAAAGAAATGAGTTGTAAAGGGCTTTATCGTTCTGAACTACGACAGAACCGTATCTGAAATATAGTTAACTACTTCTGTTCCATAGGCTATGTTGCAAAAAGCGCATTTCTACAGGCAGGCCTTTCTCTTACAGAAATGTTGTTAAACAGTCGGAAATCCTACCCGAATTTGGAATGGCAGATAATTCAATTCATTCTTTCATACTTCCTACTCCTCCTTTAAGCCTTGATTACAAACTCCTACCTTTACACGACTACATTCACAATCCCAATCAATGTCAGGTAAATGTATGAGTAAAGCGAACAATATCGAAATATGTCGCAGATCAACAGACACAAGTAGGTACACACACTGACCGATAAAACATCAGCAAGATTCTTCTGTATAAGAATGTCTCTATCCTATTCTGCATTGTCAACTAGCCACTAGGGCAAGAGAAGAAGCAGGAAGGAGAGGAAGATTTTCTTTTGATTTTTTTTGGGGGGCCCACCAGTCATTACTTCTGGCTTGCCGGTTAAGGCTGGGCCCCGGGTAGGGGGAGTCAAGACATACGGAGCGGGGGAGACCCATAGGCAACTTGAATCCAACTTCCCACCTACACCTGACCAAACCGTCCCATACCCAATCGACCGACCTGTACCTTCGGAGGAATAATTGAAGGGTACCCGGGGGTCTGGGCCCTCACCACCCATACTAAACCTTTCGTAGGGATCCCCTTTCCCTATTCCAGCATCCACTTGCAGGAAGGGCCCTTCAGGTAGGAACTTTAAGGTCGAAGGCCGTGGGGGTTCGTGGAATTCCTCCCTTTACCCGTAAGAAGGAGAGGAATTTGAACATTTCTCTCCGTCGGCCTTTTTAGCGGCGGGGGCAGTTGAGATTGGGATGGAGATTTATCATCACACCTTCCTCTACTTTGCATAGGAGGAGATGAAGTTTGCATTCCACGTGTAGGATAGTAGGATTATAAATGTTAATGAGGTAATGAGTAGGATTTAATTAAGAACTCATTAAAAGAGGACTTCTGAAATGTGGGCATGTGTGCTCTGCTTGATTGAGTTTGTTATTTGACTCCGTTTGTGAATCTGTTTAATAATGAAATACAATAAATACAAATTTACGTTTGGTTTAAGGGCTAATTGATTTTAGTTGATTGAGATTAGCTGATCTTCTGCACTCCCGTTACATCTCAATTCTCATCATGTCAACTTTAATTCTAAATGGGTGAATTGAAAATATCATGTCTTTAGTACCAACAACTAGCAAGTCACTGGAGGCTACTCGTTGCCAGTTAACTAACGTCCCTGAGTGATACCGAAATGCTTTTGATTTTTGTTTCATAAACCCTAATCGCACTACTATTGCATCGGTGGTTGCTGTCAGGGTTTTGACTCTAAAATCAGGGGTGAAGATTGTTCAACATGGCAGGATCCAAAATTCCAAAGTAAAGCATCCAAAAAATAGGAAATCCTAACGGCTACCTTGCTAGGGACGAGGCAGATTACATATATGACGTCCATGAATTGAGATTCTTGGGATTTTGGATTAGCTTCTCATGTCCCGAAGATATTAAGAATTAAATTTGATCTCTCCTCTTTATAATGTGAAGTTGTTGAGACGTTTATGGCAAAAAGTAATGTGGAGAATGGTGACAGTAATTAGATGCTGGGAGGCATTAGGAATCAAGGCTGCATGACATGACATGACATTTGCATTGCACAGTTGGACTGCCAATCTTATGTCACGAATAATATTTTGTATGTCTGCCTGCCATGATAAAATACCATTGAACATGTAACACTGCCAACTCTGCCTGTATTCTGTAGGCAATGCATCCGATCCAAGGTTTCTTGCATCTGTAAGACAAAGCTTCTAAGGTTCTTAATTCTGCTTATCGAACTTGCAAGTCTGGGATTTAAACAATGAAAATAATGGATTAGTAGTTCCTAATCCACCTTCTTTACGCCTCAGAGGAGACAAAGGAAAAGGATTATCTGATGACAAATGACATGGCAGAAAAGTATAAGCTTATTGATGTACAATGTTTAGTGTTAACCATGTTGGAATGTTTGTATTACTGCTCTCTTGGACATGTGTAACCCACCATTGTGTTATTATTCATCGTTATTACTTGCTGTGCTTGTCTAGGGTCATCGGCGACGTACAAAGGTCATGATTACAACATTGTTGGGCCACTTATGAAACGCGTAGCCTGTAATGTTTTTTTTAATTACCATTTTTGTGCACTAACGTCATGCTGCATTCGTCTCTTGAGTGACCCAAAGTAATCTAGAGGATTTAAAGAGTGAACAAGTTGCAATTTTAAAAGCTGAATCAAATCTAAGCAAATGTGCAGTGATGGTGGAATTTTGAATATTGAGATTGTAAACAAAAACCTTATAATTATGCCGCAATTAACGAAAAATATGAAGAAAAGGCCCACCCGTTTGGTTATAAATGTCACCGTAAATTATACAAGCACTAAAGATTCGAAATGAGCTTCGGAAAGAAATGATTCAGAATACGAGAAGTGGGCTAGGGATGGGACTGTTGGTCAACGGTGAACGTATGCAGATTCCTGGGTGTTGTGCTGGGCAGAACTATTAGCAGTTGGAAACCGGAAAGGGTTTCATATTCATACATTCATACGCCAAGAAGTACCTACTTCCAAATTATATTACACTTTCCCATGAAAGGCAGTGCTGGACTGGTAATGGATTTAGCCCAGCTTGGAAGAATCGTATAGCAGAAAGAAGACGGAGGCTAGGATATGGAGTATGGAGATCATATCTTTACAGGCTTCATAATAAATATAATGTTACAAGCCTGCCTGTTGAGTTAAGTGGCTTTTATCTTAAAGTACCGAAATATAATGGCAAGTTGCTTTATTCTACTCAGGTTACTCCATCTCATAAAGTAAACAGATTTTGTGCAGACATAAATTATTCAGCCTTCCATTTGAAAATGCTGAAATGAATATGACAGAAGAAGTAGGTGCTTTGGGCAAAAGGTATGGGTGCGGTTAACTGAGGGTCTTGGATAAGCCTTTTCATATTTGGACAATTCAATGGAATTTTATTCGCTTATGAAATTAATTTTCTAGCGGTGTAGAGGAAATCGAGAATTAAATAATAAGGTTTTTCTTGCTATCTGTGGTTTAATATTGTATACTTAGTTATGCATCTTCAAATCAGGATATTTTCCTATTGTTTGCTTGTGACGTGTCTGTTACCTGAATAAATAATAGTAGCTACAAACATGTAATTTATAATGAATGCATTAACAAAATCGGTTGACGCGTTCGTAACTGAGGACCAAGTATGGGACTGGATCAGAATTCTGTACTGCATTTCCAGGCGTTCCTGCTTCTGAAATGAAATTGCTTTTTGGGTGCAGTTCCACTTTCAACTTCCAAATTAGAGGTTCCGATGAGTTTGATTTCATTGTATCATTGCACAGGGTGACCGCAGGGGATCGTTGTACGGTATGTTTATCAAGACATAAGGTCCGTTAATGATAATATGTACTACCAACTGCACCGCATATGCAGAACTTTGGAAGGGGACATCAAATATACGCAATCCTCTATGAACAATATCAACAATGCAATTCCCATTACTTACCTGCTGGAAAACCCATAAGCACCCTTGGATCCCAACAACATCAACAATCAAAGGGTTGAACATTTTGAGCATTCGTTTAGCTCAGGGGCAAGTAGCTTTTGAACACGCTGGATCAAATGATAAAAACGATGCATGTTAAGTAGTAGAAGTACACATGTTTCGTATGTTCTGGCAGTTCCTATGAGTATCGTGGGTGGAGATGGGATGCACTTGGCTGATGGTTGCTTTAGTCTATTCGTTATTACAATCATGAAATGAATGGTCATTGCATTACATATTACATTATCAAATGAAAACTCACCAAACCACACCGCTTTAGTGAATAGGGACAGCTATTCTTAAATTCAACGAGCATATTACTTTATAGGGTTGCATTTGAGTTCTCAGTCTCTATTTGCCTTTTGAACGAGGTGCATTCTACTCTACATTGTTGTTATCTTCTTCGTGAATACTTCTGGGTCTGGCAGTTAGGCCGGTTTCAAGTGCAAGCCAATGTAGATTGGACTGGGATCGCTGCTTGGTGTATTGTGAATATGTGATATAGGGTATAAACAATGGATCCTTGCAAAAAGGTAAAGTTCTTGGTTGCCTCCATAAACTTAGAAATGTGTATCATCTTGTCTCGTCCAGGTCTAGAAGCTTCCTTTGGCTTAAATAGAAAAAGCTAGGAACATTTTTAAATATGTGTCGATGTACATGAAGCATGGATTGATGGATCTATGTTGAAGAAAATTCGCAACTTGTGAGTTTGATTGCAAATTCTGATATCAGTATGCATCAAGAATCTGGTCTAATTTGGAATAGTATTCCTTGTAAATATAAGTTAAAAGATGACAGACCAAACTCCGTGCTTTGCCCTCAACAAGACTTATGTTTTAATTCTTTCCCAAACCGATGGTTAAAAATTGAACGATGTTCTCATTGACAGATTTATGATCTGTATTCCTGTATGCAAGGGTAAAGGGTAATGCATGGCATTACAATAAATTCTCACGCATCTTCGTGAGTCATTTACTACATGTTTACTAACATCACATCCATTCCTTTATGAAAGATTGCATTCAGCTCAAAAGGTTATCTCCTTATCTTCATAAGTTGACAGGTTTTATGACTCGGAATATTTACGTTCGACGAAGGAAGTAAACTGCCCCTTGATGAGAGGTAGCTAAGCGTATTAATTTCTAAAATAAGGTCCCCTTCCTAAGTTGGCATTATTAAGGCCTACACAGTTCTCTAATCAATAGACAGCAGACGGACTCTGTAAAGGATCTACGGAAAGAGAATGAATCGTTGTAATTGAATCCTTTAGCTGGCATTTAACACTAGACTTCTTTCACAGAAAAAAGTCATAAAGTTATGCTTAGTTTGAAGTTAAACAAGTCACAGACCATATCCATATTTGATTCCCTTGTGGTTCGAACATCCCTGGAAATGAAAGTGAAGCTAAAAAAGCTGTTCAGAGAAGTGGGGTATTACATTAAGGAGGTGAATTACAATTAGCTTATAGAAGACAGAGTTCATAAGACATGCAAGGATAATACTTATTGGCAGTATTGATGACTTCATGAATCAAAATACATTAATTATTTAAATTCATGAAATGTGTTTTAAATCCATATGAATCAGTCATAGACTGCCATGTTGGCAAGACTTGGGATTTCAGATAAATACACAATTAGCTTTATTAATATTCATTAGTAATAAGGGAGGGATTATAAAACGTATACATCAAAAATGTGTAGTAAAATTAATTGTCAGTATTTTATAACGGTGTTCAAGAAATGTAGTCGGTAAGTTTACTGTCAACTGTTGGTCTTGGAAAAGTGGACAAAGTGTAGGCGTCGATAGTTAGGTTGTAGGGTTTAATAAGTCAGCAGAAGGTACAGGTGTACAATTATTATCTGATTTCCTAATTGCCAAACTGCCATTTAGAGAATGAGGAATTGCATGCTACATTCATAATAGAAACGGAGCTTCGTAAAGTCAAGATGGTCCTTTTCGTGTCAAAGTTTATTAAGTCAAACTGGTATAATTGCTTTGAGGTTACTATTAGTATTCCCTTATAAGGCATTCCTTCATACAAGAAGAATCTACAAATTATATCCTTTTGCACCCCAACTCTGCAGATCCTAAAGTCCTTATCAAGAACGAATCAAATTGAGCAAATCATGAGAAGTACATAATACTAGCAATTCTAATAGGGTTGAGAATTGAGATTTAAAAATCATCATGATCTTGGGGAGATTGTGACTTGTACAGTTTTGAACTTCAGTGAGACATGGACTTTTACATTTTAACTTTGCAGGAGGCCCAAAACTTGAAACTTTTGAAGGACAACTTTTTCAGGGAGTAGGAAATGTGTTTATGAGGCAATGTTAAATGCAAAGCTTATGAATTGCAACATGAGTGAGAAGAATGCTCATCCGACTATTCATTTTGAAAATAACATTTTTCCGGACGTGCCAAACTCAGGTTAACTGTAATGCGTAATATTTTAAATGAAGAACGGCTAGGGGAAATCTACTCATCGTCAGGAATGAGATACGGGTTTGAATTTGTTGTACTGGCTTGTAGAGAGGTGATACGATAAAGGAAATGATTTTACTAATTACAATAAGAGGCCCCTCCCAGGAGTAGACCTTAGGATTGTCATTGCCCATTAATAATCATAATGATATCTGCCAAATAAAAGGGTTGAAATGAGTTTTTAGATGTCGGAAAGGGTGGGAAATGATATAGGTTCCATGCCTATGCGTTACGACGTAAATCCTTCTATTCTAAAATGTGTGAGTTGAGTGCATTGTTGGATGTATTTGTATATGATCTGGAATTAGGAGGTATGTACTATAGAAGAGTGACAGGAAGCAAATAGAGAGACGAGTGTCAAGTCAAGTGGGTGCAGCAGAAGTTTTCTGTATTTTCGAACCCACTCTCAAGTCCTCTTTCCAAATGCACCAGATGCAACTGCAGATGAACCTCTTTAAAAATGCATGACAAGGAAATTGAAATGGGGAAGCCATCGTTTATCTTCACGTATGGTAAAGGGCTTCTGTGAGCATTTGTCTCCGTCTACGAAGCACTTGGCAGCGGATTACTGTTTTTCAGTGACTGCATTCGAATCCGGAGATGTTAATATTTCAAGGCCGCGCCATTCTTAATAATGTTACATCATGCATTTCTACTTCCCGATTTGAAATAAGTTTCTTAATAGATGTTTACCAAATTGCAGTATTCACCTCTACAATACAATGGTATCTCTGAAAGATATTAGGAACCGCACCGGAAGTCCTAATAATTGGGATACTTGAATGTACACATCATAATTTGCGAGCCTGCAAAATCTTAAACTTTAGAAGCATCACTTCGTACTTTCCATTCAAACAGCATCTTGCTCGGGGTGGGTTAGTTAGTTTTGTGTCCCGAATGGTTTTCAAATCCTTTAGACACGCATGAGAGGGTTCAGTCCTATAAGGCGTACAGCTTCAGGAGATTCTTGTCCAGCAGACAATAAGCAGAAAAATATCAACAAACTTTACCTTTCTAGCTAAAGTTAAAATTGATTCGAAATGATAGAATCTTGAACAACTCAAAAAGTTAGTTCCTCTGAATTCGATTGATGGATATGCTGATTAGTTTTGAAATGGATATGATTAACTCAAGAAGCGATGATGACGTTGATGAAGATTAATGACATTTTCTTTTGAATACAAATTTTAATAGGGAGTCTACCGGTGAAGCAACCCTCAGAAAGCAGTTCCAGATCGACGAGTCCTTCCACCACTAGTGGGATACCTCATTCTTTCATACCAACGCCGAGGTCATCAATCCCATCCGCCCCTTCAAGTGCCCGATCATCCCTCCATGAAAAGCATCTTAATAACGCCAAGTAAGTTTCCTTTAAAATATCCTTTCGTGGATTGCGTAACGTTAACGTTACGTGATTTGCAAACCGTAATTGATTAACAAATAGGAAATAGGCACGCTACAGGAGAAGGTCATAAACTTTCTCCCACTTGAGCAATTTACTAAATTTATGAAGTCCTGTAGAAGAGGTAATAAGTCATTGTATAAAGCTGGAATGGCAGATGCACGCGTTTCCAAAGGGCGATATGAATACATACATACGTGTGTTATGTAGTTAGTTTGTGGTTGAGTGAGGGTGGGTGCATTTTCTTCCTTCGATAACTTAATTAAGCTGGAGGATTCCTGAATTTATGGCTGGGAGTTTGGACTTCCAATGTAGAGTTTTTGGGGTAGGGATACTTCATGCACCAGCACCAGCCGTCTGACCTCTTCTGCATTCTGCCTGCCTACCAGTGATAGATTGTTGTATGAAAATGTACTATAAATTAGAGTTATGACCGTTGTTTAATATGCCTGTGGTCTATAATTGTTTCAGAAATTCTTGCATTGCGGGACCACCTTCATCAAAGTCGTCCGTCCGTGTCCATAATAATAATTCCGTCAACTCTACATCACACCCAGTCCCCGGATCCAATAACCCTTCTACGGGTGTGGTGAGCTCGACAAATGCTAAGAATAACACATCCATGTTGGAGAAATTTAAGTTTTTCAAGGATAAAGACAAAGGAGAGAAGTTGAAAAGTAAGTTGGAGATTTGTTTTGGTCGGAAGTTGGTGACTTTTTTGTACGCCGCGGGGGTGATCTATCAAATATTCGAATTTGCGTTGAGTTAATTCAATTAATTTATAAACTTGTAGGTTCAACAGGGTCCAAAAGAACGTCCAGCTCCAGCGGTTTCAGCTCAGCCCGATCCGAAAGATCAGATTCCTCTGTTAGTCTTTGCAGCGAAAGTAAAACGTAAGCCATTTCAGTTCGAAAGATAGTTTCATTTCACCTCAACTTTGTTGTTACATTTACAGAGAGTAAATATATGTACAATGATATAAACTCTACCATGCTTTTATGGGTTTTATTGTGTCTCACATCTTGTAATAATGTGACTCAATGAGATTTTATTGGATTAAATTAGGGGCTTGGTGGAAGGGTCCGGTTCTGGAGGAGTAATTTCTCGAGAGAGAGAGAAGGAGAGGGATCATTTGGGAGGAAATAACGGATCCATTATTCCGCAATCATCTATCGTGGGCCCTAGTAATGGAGACCAATTCGCCTCCACGACGAATGTCACATCAACTCCCCGTTTGGCTATCAAAGGTTTTCGCCAAAAGATAGGAAAAGCTATTGCAAGCAAAGATCCCAAAGGGAGTCACCATTCCTCCCCTAAGAGTTCCAGGAAAGAGGCTGAAAATTCCGGATCGTCCTCAAATGGACAGGTTAAAGGGTTATCATCCTCGTTGTCCTCAAAAATCCAGACGGACGGAAAGAAGTCAGGATTCGAATCCCAAGAGAAAAATGTCGGTTCCACTGGAAAGGGTCGAGGACCAAGGCCTTTGGATGTTTCGGTAGATTCTGCGGATTCAAATAGTCAAGTGACAGGACCAAATTCTAGTGCTACAAGTTTTCTCAGACAGCCAAAATCTTCAAGTGCCAATGGACCCAATGGAGGCTTCAGAGATAGTAGAAATAGGTTTTCCGCAACAGGAATCCCTACTAGAAATAGTCTTATTGTGTCCAATAACAATTCACACTCTAGAGATGAACTTCATTACTCTAATGGATTAGCCCATGACACTGGAGGATCTACAAGTAGTGTAAATTCATCTATGTCTTCCATAAACGGCCTAATCCAAGCTGGTGGAGGGAACGGTACCGGCATCCCTAAGCCTACTGCAGCAGTAAAGGGTACAACAAAGCAACTTACAAATGGCCCAACTAGTTCTAGTTCAAAAGACGGTTTAAAAGATTGCCAGTCTACGGGTGCAAGTGGTAGCAGTATCACAAAAAATAAAACAGGTCCTCCTGCCAATAATCCTGGGAAGGTCGTTCAGCCTTCAGAATCTCTGGATTCTTCAGTCAAAGTATCACATCCTTCTTCTTCTAAACCCGGTGCCTTAAGACTAAATGAACCCAATAAGGTGAAAGAGGCATCATCAAATAAAGAGGAGACATCAGCCGCTGCGGTGAAGTCATCGATAAGATCTGCAGCCGCTGTAACAAAGGCAACTACCAAAACCGTTGAAAGTGCAAGCAACGGGATCACAGTGGCTATGATAGCCCCGATGCCTAGTTTAACGAATTCGGTGTCAAATTCAGCTTCAGTCTCTAGTGTAGAGTCATCTTCCCAATCCCAATCCTTATCGCACTCTCAGTTATCCTCACTTTCCCAATCAAACTCAAATTCCTCAGAAGCAAGCGTCATTCTTGCTAAAGGAGCTCAGATTCAGAAGCAGCCATCCGTTGAAAATTCTTCCATTTGTTCAGACAAAGTAGAAGGTGAAAGTGTGCAAGAGAGAAGCTTTGCTAATCAACTTGAGATTATTGGAGATAATAATGCCCTAAGCAGTAGTAAAGTGAGTCCCATGTCAGTTTTTGGCTCTGGTTCCGGCTCATCTTCGATGGGAAGTCTCAAGTGTGTTGTTGAAAGTTCTTCCGGAGCTTCATCATCCGGAGAGTGTAGTGGCAACGGGAGTAACGGGGATGACAATCCGATGACCATAGGCATGAGGTCTCGACCGGCCATGAATTTATCTCCGAATAACGGGAACGAAGTAATTCCGGAATGTGATGAGGACGAACTCCTTTTAAATGTGACACCCATGGAGCCTCTTACATACGAATATATCAAAAGCCCACCAAGTGGACACCAAACGCCAGGATTCTTGTCACCCAAGTCTGGTGTCAACGGTGGCAGTTGCATGCGTTTGGGTAAGATTGGTTCTAAAGTGTGATTTACAATTTAATTATTTTTAAGCTTGCAAGTGAATAACGTGAATATGCCACTGGGGGGAAAACATGTTCTGCTTGTGATGATATCAAACAAAATACCCTTATTGAAATGCAAGGGCATGACCAAGGAAGGGTCGTTTCTACTATCATGTGTTGCACACGGTCTTTAGCTACATAAGCTTCTTCGTAGAGTTTTCGAGACAGATTGGAGAGTTGGATCATGTAGGCATTTTCCATATCTGTGCCGCTTAATCCTTGAGAGGGATGAGGATTTTGTAGAACATTCTTTGCCCCTCTCTGATCCATCCAACGTTTTTCTGTATTGCTTACGGATTGCCTGGAGAAATATCTCCTTTACCCTTCCGTACGAGAAGAATGTCAATATCTTTGCATTCAAGGGGATCAAGAGGATTTAGACAAGGATTAACCTATACACTGCTCCCCTCGACCTTTCACTTTCAATGACAATACGACATGTCTCTTGTCGATGAGGGCTTAGAAGGGAAAATTGCTGTTTTTTTTCATGGCTTCGACAAGGAAATAAGGATTTCATGTTTGCACACACCATGTAGAATATCATCTATCAACCTGCTCTAGATTGCAAACTAAACAAGTAATAAATGGACTGAACCACCGAATTCAATAATTATTCACACCCTCTTTCTCCGTTTTTAATTCAATTCATTTATAAATATTTGATTATAAATATATTTGATCTTTCATCGTAGGAATTTCGGGTATATTGTTTCACGTCCGGCTTAGATATTAAATGCCAAAAGTGTCTTAAAAGTTTATAAACGACCCTCGTACTAACTTCTTGGAAATCATTATCCACAGGTTCATGTGAGAACGGGAATACAAATGGCTCCACTAGTCGCTTGTTGAGCCGTCAAATGTTCAATCCATACTCTGACCCACCTCGACTCATCATCCGGAAGGATGGAAGCCGTCAGAATGGAAAGTACCCTTCCAGTCAGTATGCCTCATCGGTGGGAGATCAGGATTACACGGAGATTGACAACCTTGACATTACTCCTTCAGGTAGTCCAGTAACTTTTTATTTGAACCTTTTCAAATCCCTCTACTTAATTCTTCTTGACACATTTGACAGTTTGGTAATTTTCTGGAAATAATACCTCATGGTCATTAGGCCCCTTTCGTTTAGCTTCCAAGGAACTTTCTCTCAATCGCAAGTGAATGGGTGAGAGTGAAAGTTAGGCTGGCCATCACGTGTAGATCTGGGGAAGTTGGTCTCCAAAAAACCGTTCCCTTTGTTCCCTGTTTAGTTTCAGTTAGACTTCATAGGGATCGGTGGTGGCTATTTCCACGATTTCTGTCCTCGTTTATAGAACTGCCAGTAGTGGCATACAACTTTCAACTTCCCCATGCTGAAAAAGGTATTGAATGAGCTTTCACTTTCATCATCCCTTCTTACTTACCCATTCGTAATTGACAACCCAGTTTTTTGACAAGCTTAGATTAAATGTAGAAACTCCCTTGATTTTATAGACGTTGCTCGAAGCGACGTGAATCTTGTATTTAAAGTTAGAAAGGTCGAAACGATCCATTGGAATGCGATAATGGATCATTATTTACAAATGCTACAAATCTATTGACTGTCCGTTTTAGTATAAATCCCAATAAGGCTAACTATTAGCTTAGTCTAATATTAGCGGCCGATTTTTATCCTATCCAATCAATACGCTGAGTATAATAAATCAATATTATTACACCTCAGTTAGCATGAGTGGGACAACTTGCTGTCCCAACATTTTGTCCCACTTAAGCGAACTCCCACTTAAGCGAACAAGCAATTTTAGAGAGCAGTTTTTTTTAAACTATGTACACCCAGCATTTATTTAATATTTTATTTTCAACTCCCTCACAGTTTTATTGTACAATTTAAGACTTGAAAAAATAAGTATTTTTTATTGAGAGGGCGAAGCAATGTGATTTTTCACAATTGAAGTCCTAAATGGACCCTTTTGCGTCATGGAATTGTTTCTCAATCAATTCTCAATTGTACCAAATCCTTAGACTTGTGCTAACTTCTCATTCAGTAACCACATCTGCCTGTTTTTTACCTTTCCATAAGTCGTGAATAATTTCAAATTTCTGTTTCACAGATAATGCTAAAATTTTTATTTTTTGCGGAGCCATCCTAAGACTATCGCTTCCACCAGAAGACTTATAGGGAGTGCATTCATGGTCTTAATCTAATCTAAATCCCCTTTTCTTCCAATTTCTACCTGAGTTATACCTTACTAATATTTTACATCTTTAATCAATGCAAAAATTATGATTTTTCCCATTCATGTGCTGTAAAATTCCAAATATTCTCCTTATTTATGTCCCACTATGGCGAACATCCCACTCAAGCGGATCCCACTTAACCGATAGTAGCCCCGTAAGAATAACATGTAGACCAACCAATGTTTCTTGATTTGTCCCACACAGCCGACTTTCCCACTTAACCGGATCCCACTCAAGCGAACTCAGGTGTATTATTTTCTTCAGGATGGCAATCTCCAGTCCGGGGTGATTGCGATTAAAATCGTTTCCTATATTAATTCAACCATCATTATTTTGCTTTAGGAATTTAAAGATCATGAGAATTGAGATGCAAAGAGACTGCTGAAGATCAGCCAATCTAAAAAAAATCTGGTAGCCCCTTACACCAAAGTCGGATTGTATTTCATTAAAAAACAGTCTCACAAACTCACTCAAACAGAGAAAACATGCCCAAAATTCAGAAGTACGCTTTTAATGAGTGCTTAATTAAATCCTATTAATTACTCATTAACATTTATAATTCTTTAAGTTCAATGCAAACTTCATCTCCTCCTATGCAAAGTAGAGGAAGGTGTGATGATAAATCTCCATCCCAATCTCAACTGCCCCCGCCGCTAAAAAGGCCGACGGAGAGAAATGTTCAAATTCCTCTCCTTCTTACGGGTAAAGGGAGGAATTCCACGAACCCCCACGGCCTACGACCTTAAAGTCCCTACCTGAAGGGCCCTTCCTGCAAGTGGATGCTGAAATAGGGAGAGGGGATCCCTACGAAGGGTTTGGTATGGGTGGTGAGGGCCCAGACCCCCGGGTACCCTTCAATTATTCCTCCGAAGGTCCAAGTCGGTCGATTGAGTATGGGGCGGATTGGTCAGGTGTCGGTGGGAAGTTGGATTCAAGTTGCCTATGGGTCTTCCCCGCTCCGTATGTCTTGACTCCCCCTACCCGGGGCCCAGCCTTAACCGGCAAGCCAGAAGTAATGACTGGTGGGCCCCCCAAAAAAAATCAAAAGAAAATCTTCCTCTCCTTCCTGCTTCTTCACTTGCCCTAGTGGCTAGTTGACAATGCGGAAGCTAAATTCTCATACAGAAGGATGTGGTGTTGTTGTAGGTTAGATGCTTCTAACCACAGACTATTCTGATGTTTTGTAGGTGTGTTTGTCTGTTGATCTCCGACACGTCGATATTTTTCGCTTTACTCATACATTTACCTGACATTGATTGGGATTGGGAATGTAGTCGTGTAAAGGTAGGAGTTTGTAATCAAGGCTTAAAGGAGGATTAGAAAATACAAAAGAATGAATTGAATTATCTGCAATTCCAAATTCAGGTAGGATTTCCGACTGTTTCTTTAAGAGAAAGGCCTGCCTGTAGAAATGCGACATGTTTCAGAGTTTCAGTATATTCCTCTCAATTTTGTATCTTTTTGCAATATCGTCTTCTAAAATGGAAGAGAAATAGGTAACTGTATTTCAGATAACGTCATGTCGCAGTCCAGGACGGTTACAAGTTGCAAGTAATTTCTTTTTATTAGTCCATTGTGCAGAGTGTGTACAGAAATACAGACATACAGAATTACAGAGATATCACATCCCCATTACATATTCGTATAAGCGTAGTGGATCTGAATAATTGGAGCTCTCTCATTGATTACAAAACTAACATGTTGTACAATTCCAGGTTACTTATCGGACGGAGACCTACTTCACTCCGGAAGTAATGGAAACCGACCCAGTGATGGCTACCTTTCGGAGTCAGGGACCTCCATGTACCCTCGACGACTCAATCAGCAGCAGCAGCAGCAGAACGGTCGGAAGGATCCAGTATCAGGCCTCGGGACGACGTCGGTTCAATTAAATCACAACGTCAGCAGTGGCAACAATAACAAGCACGGCCTCATTCCAGAAGACAGGTAAAATATTATTTTGTCAGTTATCATCTCCGACGGGATATTTATAAGGAAGTTCGGAAGTATCGTTTCCCCAACATTCTCCGTACTTATTTTTTACCATCTGCTGCCCCTTCCGATTACTTTATCTTCCAAACACCAGCCTCCTCCTTTCAATTCAGACGTTCGTAGTCATTATAATGCTCTTTAATCACAAGCACATCATCTAATGTTCCTTCCTCCTACTTGTCGTAGTTGTAGTACTTGTATACATTATGGATGAATTCAATTAGCACTAATGGACTCAGGAGGTTCGTCGCTATCATGGCAGATTTGTCTCTGTTTTTTCTGGGCATACAACAACCCGGCTTAGATTTTCGGTAAACTTGGCGGAGACTGTCAGCACAACAAGCTACATCATATTATACTTTCTTCCTAAAGGAGATCAGACGATAGATTACCCACCTGAATCTTGGCAAGGGAAAGTGGATGCTAGGTTGGTTTGTTTGGAGACCGGTAATCTTTTTGCAAAAGCTTCCTCTCAACGCTTCCTACGATATGTTAAAAATAGATAGGGCAGATAGAATGCAACCGACACAATTAGACACTACTGCCGATTTGAATCTCTCTTGAGACCACCACACAGACTTCGGATGTCGGTAACGACCTTGTTAGTGTGTCGGATGAGTATTCTATAATATTATCTGAAAGTTGCAAGATCGGAATTGGGACAAGAGATTGAGAGATGTGGATTTAAGAACTCAGTTTCTATTGCTTAATTCTGTAACAGGTTTATATGATAGCTTGGTAATCTGGTAGTTTCTGTTGTTACAACTGTATACTGGATTAAGGTTGTTTCCACCCAGGCAGCTTTCTCCCTAGGAGTATGTGACATTGAATTTTCAAAGCCCTTGTATGTTTTTAATCTGTATGTCAGTTTACACTTTCAGATAATCGATTTCCTGTAGAGCTGAAGACAAATTCATGTGAGCTTCAGGTGTGAAGGAAGAAGCCCTGTCGATCCTTTCAATTTCTCGTATTTACTTTCTCCAGCTTCAAACTGGTAGATTTGCAGAGTTGTGGATTTGTTTGCACCGGGGATTCAGGCTAGGATTCTCATTCAGGGTATTCAGCACTCAGAGTACGATGTACGAAGTTCGTGTTAAGAAGGTTATGTTACATGAAATTGAAAACACCCTTGCGAAATAATAGGTATACGCAGAAATCCGGATTTTGCATGAGCAGCCTCGCAGTCTTGTAGAATGAATCGGTGAACCTGTCTCCGTATTTCGCTACCTGTCCTCGTGCTAAATCCGAATAAGCGCAGGAAATGAATTCATGAACACTACTTGTAATAAAAGTAAACAGAACTCAATACCACAAAGGCAGGGAAGGCTGGGGTAGTTGTAGTTAGTTTCAAAATGAAATTCATAAGTTCATTCTGATGTGAGATTAGTCATTTCTTCTTTCCCTCTCGTGGATCGAACATTTTGCGGAGTGGTCATGCCAGTCAAACCAGGCAGGGGTGGCTTTTAGGGATTATAGTGGTGGTGACTAATCAAATTCAATTTCACTTATTCGCACATCAGATGATGAATTTGTGAGTTGTTTTCTACGGTCTTGTGTCTCTACGTATTTGAAAGTTTTCAAATGAATTACGAAGAACTGTAGATGTATCATCACTCAAATTCAGCACAACTTTTCCAGAATGCAGAGTAGAGTGCCACTTCCCATTTACCAGTCTCGGCAGTCCGGAGACAAATAGTAAGTAGATTGCTTCTGTCATCTAATGGTTACCATCAATTTGGGATTTACAAAGTTGAAAGCAGGCTTAGAAATACCGTTTGCGGACGTCGTTTCCGGACGTATCAAAGTAGGATTTGTCTTATTCATATGTACCTTTTCAAGCGCTTACTGAAGCAGCCTTTACTGAACGTAGACACGTTTATTAAAATGAGAGTTCTGTTAACAAGTTGAAAAATGCTGTAAGCGGAGTTTCCAAGTTCTGATATGGCAGGAGGACGACGCGACGTAGAAATGGAGTCTGGTAACTGTGGTCTAATTCCTTTATTTGATCATGGTAGGTAGATGGTAAATGGTGGATATATATTTATCAACCTCTAACCGACTTGATTTAGTTTTCCAGATCAAGATGGATATTAAATTGGGCTCCGGTGGAGTATGAATCCGCTCCAATCCAAAGTCAAACAAGGTTTGTCATATTATCCCTACTATCGAAAGATCGGCCCATGGACCAATTTTGCAGTTCTCTGTAATAACCTTTTCCTTGGCAAATCGTAGATATCATCTTGTCAATTTGAAGCAGGATATTCAGAAAATACGAAATATTCCATTCCGAACTCATCAGAAATATTTTTCTTGAAGCAGGGGTACGTGTGCAGACTGCGGAGATTTACGTACAACAAACAGGCAGAGAGATTATGTTCTGATACGGATTGAATTATCTCAAATGGAATCGTTGAGGTTTAAGGAAATCAATACACAATTTGAATCCTAGGCGAACTTGATATTACGAGTAACTCAAGAAAGTCTCTCATGACATTCGTGTGTATTTTTAATCATTATGATTTGGTTGATGGTTGAATGACTGAATAGCTCATACTTCAACATACATTAGGGCTTATTGTGCTGTATAATTGTCTGCCGTCAGTTGAATCATAGGACAGGAAACTGGAACTCCTTGACATGATTGCATGTCAGAATCGTAAAATTAACTTCGTTGGGCTGGAAGGACTGACAAAGATTTGATTTCCACTCCCACTGGCTTAATTAAGGTGGAATTGGGTGTAGAGTTTCAGTTATTGGGTTTCTAAATGATAAATTTAGAAATTCATTAAGTATCTTGAGGATTTAGAATCGGATGGATGAGGAAGAGGAGGGCCATCATCTATTCGGCTTCGGTTCCTTCGTAATATTGATATTATTTGTTGTGTGAGCCTATTACGGTTGAAAGGAACCCTTGAGCTCATGAATAGTAAGGAGTATACAGTTGATGTGGTAAATAGATAAATTAGTCCATTGCATTTACGAAGAGTAACGCATAAAGCGACGAGAATGTGTGTGAGTAAGTTTACTGACAATGACGCGTAGGATATGCGAGAGGACCGTTAGTTGGGGTTGTGGAAACCCCTAATTCATCGATCGGGAACTCTGAGTCTCTGAGTTTGCTCTCCTACAATGCCTGGAAAACATTATATAAAAAAACTGGAGAATCGGCAGTCACCCGTCCAACATCCCGGTATTCAAGTAGTCTCCCCATAGAATGTAGTACCCGACTCTCCTAACTCTGGAGCAAAAAAAACCGGAGTTGCCTGCTACTTGCTCTGCCTGTTTTGTTCTCGTCGGCTTAAAACCCGGGAGGGAATATAAAAGCAGATGAAGGGAATGTTGACAGTAGCCCTTCGGTCGGGGTGTCATACGGTGGTACAGTCTACTAGTCCATACCAACCATTGCAAGATTCAGCTGGACGCGTTTTATTTTGCTTTCCTCTTGCATCATCTCCTCATCAGTTTGTATTAGCTGTGATTTGTGAATCTGTGAACTTGTGGAAAATCCATTTTGCTAAACCTTAGAATTATTTCTTAACTCCTTTTGCCACAAATTAAAAGTTGACGTGTGAATTTTGAATATTGGAATTCCTCAATCTGCAACTGTCTCGTCAATTGTCGCCAATGCAGACGTATGATTCTAGAATCCGTCTTATTGGAAGGGAAGGCTATATTTTTGAAAACTCTCTACATCGAGTCAGTTAAATTGATAGAGACTGTTATAGTGTGTCTACTTAAGAACCATAAGATTTGTTCTGCTCAAATCCATATGTTCAATATATCGTTGATGGTGCATCATAAGAAGATCCGAGCTGGACTAGCTTAGAAGTTTGACTCCGTCCTCTCAAAAATGTAAGCAATGGTTTCAGAAGTATTGGTTCATGAATCGAATTCCGTCTACTGTAGATTGAAGCCAGATTGTACATTTTAATACCCTCAAGTCGACCATGTTTGTACAGTCCGTATGGATCGATTGGCTTTGCATGTGTTTCTGCATGTTACTTACGCAACTTCTCCATTTACCGACTTCGTAGTATAAATAAGCCTTCTTAAGCTAAAAGGATCTCTTGGCATGAATCGGATGAATGATGGAACAGGTCGCTTGTTAGGAGCCCACTTCATCGTGCAAATAGACGGAGATTTTGTGGAGCCGGTTCTTCTATTCCAAGAAAAGTGAATCGCGAATTCTGCATGGAAATGGCAATGTCATGAATAATATAGTTCACAGCACTTAATCCATCCAGTTATCCTCTATCCCTCTAGTCCTTGGAGAAATTGCAAAACTTTTTCCCCAACCGACGACCTGCTTTCCCTCTTGTACAGAGTAATAAAATGTTATGATCCTGATGAGGAATACTAAGGGAGTTTATTAGTCCTTTGTCCTCTGAAAAATTACAGGTTGCATTGCTTGAGTCTTGAGAGTACCAAGTACAACTACTCGTTTTGGTTTACTCTTCCAGAAATGGCAGATTACATTCCGTCTTTATCTGCAAACTGCAAAGCAAGGGGAAATAATTCAGGTGCAGATGCAGAAACTACAAAAGAACTACGAGATAGTAAACATTTCCCATAAAGCTCCTCTCCAGTTCATAATCCCTAAGTAAAGAGCTTAACAATGTAAACTATTGTTTATTAGGATGGGGCTCTCTGTTTGAAATATGTCTACGTAAAAAGTACAATGCACACAACTTATGGGAAAGGGCCCGAAGAACATGATATGGATGTTCGTACGTATTCCTTAACTCCAGAAAGAAAAGTATCCTCCGTTCACAACAACTCCAGGCTTTTTTTATTAATGTTCCTCCATCGATTATTTATACACATTCTGTTGAAGTTTTATCTAGAGGTCTGTGGTCTGCAACCTAAAACACTACATGCAATTCAACAACTCCTGTATAAAGTAGGTTCTGCTGGTAATGGGAAAAGAGTTTAGATTGTGTGGAAAGGCAATATTTCTCAATTGTCAAACATGATTGGGGAAAGGAAATTGGAAGGAAGGGAAAGAAATTGAATTGTTTTAAAGGAAATGATAAATGAATTGTTCCCAACTTGTTCACATGTTTGGAAACCAACCTCCGAATCCCAGTCCAGCAGCCAACCACACCCGACCTCCTGAATTGGATCATGTGTATGTGGTGGGATTTTAAATCAGCTTCAGCTCCCGCAGATGTAATGGAAAAGATAAGTACAGACTGGAATTGAAATGGGAATTTACCCGGTTCGTCTTATTTAATGAAGATGAGGGTGGCATGGAATTGACGTGCAATCCTTGGTGTCCAAAAACGGTGCAATAGGTCATTTGAAAGGTGAAAAGTGTAAGCTCAGCATATGTGAATGCTAACTTATGAAAGGATGAGGTGAGGAAGAATTAGAATACGCAGGGGCTGTGTGATGAGTTCATCAACTGGAAGGAAAGTTGCAAGGATGTTTTGAAATTAAAGGAGAAGGAAGAGATTCAATATTCGAAATTTGGGAGGTTGGAAGATGATAATCTGGAGACGGGGTGGTTATTAGCCGAGGAAGCTTTTGCCAAGATAAAGTAGACAGGAAGGCTGGTTTCGTGAGTTACTTTCATAAATCAGAGATCTTGGCTGGTAGACATAAACCCGAAGCAGCTAAGTTTCTTCCGTGTGGCTTTCCCCTCCTTGGAAGTAATAATATGAGCCGCTCATTAAGCAGAAGGTGTAAGGAAATCATATCCTTGCATAGAATACCCCAGTAGTACATACAGTGGTAGTGTAAACTTATGCAGCCGGCATGGCTTATCTTAGACGGAGGTAATATTATTATTCTGAGCCAAGGGGAAATAGTATGAAGCACGGAAATTTGCATTCTGCTTTCTATAGGTCCCGTCGTCACTTTCTCACCGGGCGTACACCACAAGTTGCTTACAACTTCTGCATACTACTTATTCCAAGCCCTCTGTCACCAATTACTTTGGCATAGTCGGGGACATAGTTAAATAGTGTAGGTCAATTTCCTCGAACACCGTGATATTGATCATAAGCTAAAGGTTATTTTAGGCGATGGTGAAGAGGACGGCATTTGCTGTTTAATCTGAAACCAGACTTCAAAAGTTAGAGCACATAGTGTGAACACAATTCATTTCGTTGAATAGAACCTGGGGTTGATTGTGATTTCAATAGTTGACTGAATTAATCGATATAAAAGCTTAATTAAAGCTATTTATCTCCTGATACATGTACATACTAGAGTTGTAATAGAATTCGGGTGTGCAAAACGGCGTGTGCACTGTAGTTAAAGTATTCGTTATGAATTCGGTACACACCTATAGGAATTTGTTGGATAGAGATAGCAGCTTTGGTCGGAGTAGTGGGTGGTGGTGGCATGTCAACTTTGTAAAGAAAGTTGAGCTGACATGTTTGCAGATTAAAGTTGCGAAAAACTTCCACCTTCTTCTGTGTAAGGATATTATTCTTGTGAATTTTACATTTTGGAGACAAGCATAAAGTTATAATGGAAGAATAAGGAAACAACGGTTGACACGAAGCTTTCTCTCTCGTCTCTCTGACCCGTCTCATTTATGTCATTGTAAAAAGAAATGTTAAGAATAAAGTGAGATCTATGACCTCCAAAGGGAATTACGTATCCTCATAAACATAACGGGAAATAATGTTCATAAAATATTATGAGGGCTGGATTCACCAGTCATACTGCAGATCTCTTAGAAGCTCCAAGTTCCAACAGTGGCAAAGAACTGTAGGATACTTACAAGACTCTACGAAACAACAGGATCTGCATTTTTTTCCCTTGGCAGTGGTGGTACAAAAAGGAGTCCTTTGTTTTTTATTTGAAATTGTCAACCTAAGTATCTCATTTTATGGGAAGTAGGTAGTACATACTGTATAGTTGGATGAGCTTTGCCTCTCTGTAAATTAGGATTATGAATTATGAAGGTGTCAGACAACCTCATAAGTTCATGGCATACAAAATACATAAAGCTTTTCCAAGTAAGAGTCCAAACTCTATATATTACATGTTCTGTCAAATATGTCAGAAATGTCAATCTCTCAAAAAGATCTATTTCCAGATGACTACCGGTGAAATGTGGCACAAGAACCGTGTTATTGAAAATCAGAAATCCCAAGAAAAAGCCAACATTGCAGAAATGCTCATACAGTAATCCTACCATATAATATATACTTATGTGCAACGGCTTATTTAAAAATACTCAGAAGTCTGTAAACATGTACTTCCCGTAAGGCATGCTTATTATGAAATGTTGTTTCCAAGAATGCAAGATAATTGCCGTTTTTGCGAAAAGGGAATAACAACAAAGGTAATTTCCCTTTGCCCTATAAACTTCCTTTAACCGTAAAAAACGATATTGATGAAGTTGGAACTCCTGGCACTAATAGAAGTCGTACATGGTCCATCAGTCAGCTACCATATTTAGCCCAGCTTTCTTTCACCTTGATTTCTTACTCCTAGAACCATTTTTCATGTAAAATCCTTATCCAAGATTTACAGGAAACCTCAAAGCTAAAGCATATTTCCTAGTTGTATAAAACATACATTCCTAACAAACCTGCACATAATCTGTACTAAAATTCTAGACAAATTCGTTTGATTTCGTCCTCTCTATAACCATCTGCAACGGAATAAACTCAATATGAGCAAAAACGACCTTAGACCTGTGGCCTTTTGATCTTTTAAGCCCCAGCATTATGGATGTGTGTTAGAAAAAGGATTGGTCATACATTGTAACATTAGTGTCCTATTACACTATATGTCGGATTTAGAGAAAAAGCAGAATACATACCGACACATCCATATCTCCTTAGAGGAAGGCTCTTAAAGTTTGACAATCCTTTTAGGATGTAACTTCGAATTCTATTTCTCAGTCTCTATTGATGCATGTAAGAAACAGCATTCATGTGTATTCTATGGGGTAGGAAAAGTGTGCATTTTATGACACAGAACTATAAAGCAGTGTTCAGTCATTCTCATGAATTTTATTAGAATCCTGTGAATCATTCTTCCCATCCCTGGCGCCGACATGTACAACCGTCCATACCTTATAGTCATACCCACCTACTCATACTCACTTATACTGTCCTACCTCCTTTACGCGATGGAGAAATCACATTTGGATTTTCCTAAACCATTCACACTTGGCTGACTTCCTTTCTAATATTTCTCTTCAGCCTTTTCGCACAAGAAAATAGACACATACGAGACTATGGTAAAAGGATATAGAAGTTGAACGGTAAGGATCAGGGAAATAAAGGGAAAGGAACTTGGATATATTATATATTGTATTTGGTATAGGAAGATTTCGGAGTAAATTCTATTAAAGTCTGGACAGAGAGACGGAAAAATGATATGATTGAGGGAATGAGATTGAATCAATGCCAATGGAAGTCTTGTTAAAAGCCATGGAAGCAGATGTAGAGATTTCCGCCGATTCTGGATGATACCATGGGATATCAGATGATAAACGCATGCCATCGCTAGGATCTCAAACCTTATCCATTCGTCCACCTCCAAACCCTTGGAAAGAATTAGGCTGGGACGGTTGCAGTCATGAATTTTACCTCCCTTCTTCT
Organism: Desoria olivacea; assembly: GCA_034695115.1. Taxonomy (NCBI): domain Eukaryota; kingdom Metazoa; phylum Arthropoda; class Collembola; order Entomobryomorpha; family Isotomidae; genus Desoria; species Desoria olivacea. The sequence continues at coordinate 35,303 of JAQFZA010000213.1, forward strand.
TCAGCCTGAATTCTCATTACTCGAGTAATTAGCTTCTGTCTTAAAAAAGTCGGAATCAGTCACCAGGACCTTTCGTATACGCAGAGTAGGAAATGGCAATACAAGTTCGTTGTTAGAATGGGATACTGCATCGTACTACCCTGTCCGTTAAGTTCTCCCCTTTTGGATCATAAGTTTCTTATGGACTGTGGACTCACCCCTAGCTCCCTTTCACTTTCAATGTTCCAGTGTCGTCAGTATTCGTGGCTTGATAGATTACACGGTCTTAAATACCCCGATATCCGAATGGTAGAAGTACGAGACTTCAGGACTGGTTACGACTCACCCTCCCTGCCGCGGCTATTGCCCGATTGGATGAGATCCATTTCCCTTCTGCTTTCCATGTATACCTATATATATGTTTTCTACATTGATATCTTATCGTAGATTCGTAGGAGGTTGCATGGGAGAAAGGAGATAGACCACCACCACTACCATGAACTTTTCTGCATGCTCCCTTCTAATGCCAATGGGAGATAGGGAAAAAATAGCCGGAATTGGAAGGGGAGAAGTTGTATAAAGTGGGGGCGGATAAAGGGTAGTGCTATACCCCTTCTATATAGTATTATTAGCTGGGAATAACAACTCATTTCTGCTTTATTCACAATACAATTCAATATCTGAGGAAGAGTTGAATTATTTGCCAAGTTGCATAGGATATATGGTATAAGGATCGTTTCCCATGCTGGTGATGGTAAGAAGAATATTTGCTATGTCCTGATATGAATAAAATGCTTAATTGGTTCAGGGTTACTAAGTCTGTCATTTCCGTATGGTTTTGAAACCATTGACGCATGACGCATGGAAATGGCTTGACTACTTTTGGGATGAAGATGAGCACGTTTTGCGAATGAAAGGCTTGAGGATAACAATGTGTGTGAATTTTAGTATGAAGGGTAGCAGAATTAAGGGGGTTCATCTTGAGAAATTCGACCAGTAGGTTATTTATTCGATTGATTAAAAATGAAATGCAAAATGCCGGGATTGCCTATTACTTCGTGCATTTGTATATTTTAGCTGGGTGAAAGTACTGGGCAATTGGGTGAACGACTGGAAGACTGAAACTAACCCCTCTGCACTGCGGGAAAGCATTTGGAATTTTTGGTGACTAGTCGATCGTGTAGTTAGTATAGGACAGACATAGACGTAGACACCCATTCATACAAGCATAATATTATGGGCTTATTGGATTGTAACGGGAGTAGCAATGAAGGGAGAAAGCATCCAGACTTTTACATTCCAGACAATTGAGAGAATTTTGCGAAGAGGAAAAAAAAGTCTGGTGGACTTGGATTGAAGCCTCTGTCGGTCGGCGGACATCCTAGTATGTAAGGACTTAGTACATATAATATGATATCCTTATCTGTGGACTCCTAGATCTTTAGTCGTATAATACATACTAAGGCCTTACAAATGTATTTTTGTAAAGGCAGAAAAAGCAAGCCTGAGTGTTTCTTGGACTCATGTGATATTATATTATGCACATAGAGAAGATCATTTCATGCCATGTCATGCACAAGGAAGCGGAGTTTAACCGCAGTGTGTTCAACTGTCTTCTCGGATTTCCCTTTTGTGGTGAAAGCACTTGAGGAGAGTCACTCTTCTCCGAATAATAAGAACGTGCCCTTGCTCTTGATTTCTGGACTGAGATAGAAGGAATTGAAAAGGCGTCTTTATCATCAAAACTAGGTGTGGGATGACGATGACATGTTTTATAATATTGTAGTTGGTATTGGTAGTCGAATGAATCGTCGTGGGTGTAGGAATCGTAGGATGAATAATTTAAATTGCTCTTTCAGCATTACTAAGTTTGCTAAAACATAAACGGAGATGATGAAATGCGTTTTAGGTCTACGACATGAGCGTCGTATCTATAGTAGTAGGCTATAGTAGTCATATGTTGTCTTTTGTGGTAAATCTGCTTTCTTTTGACTACTCGCAAACCTCAGGTAAAATAGATCAGAATGTTCTTGCAATCGCGTGGGGAGCCGAACTTTTTAAACCTTTTTGCTTCTTCCTGACTCTAATCAGGATAATAATATTAACAGCAAACTAAAAGACGGAAGAAATGTAGGCTCATGGGTTTTTAAAAACTAACAGCTTTGGTTGACTTCTTAACTATTTACAGCTTTGATGACTCAAGCTCAATCTCCAGTGGAATCTCGGACTTGAATGAAATCCCTACAGATCTGACCAGCTCTTCTGTAAACTCTGAGCTCTCCAGTCCTTACTCGAGCCTGCAGGTAGAAGGATTAACTCCGGAAATCTTAACATGTTATGAAATATCGCTTTTAAATAATGTTGACCTTACATTTTGTGTACACCTATTTCTTTTAATATAATATCCGCTTGCTTATCTTAATTCTTAACTAACTGTTAGTAATTTTCTTGAACTACTAATCTAACAGCGTGGGGGAGGTGAAACGTATAACTTGAAGAGGGGAGAACTTCCTAACCAGATAGATCCACAAAGCATCATTTATCGAGTCGTAGGCTCAAGAAGTCGTCGATCAGTTGAATCATCCAAAAGTCCCATTCAACTCGATTCTTCGGTTCGGAGTCCTCAGTAAGTTCCTATTGAATTTCATGAGAAGCGAGATTCATGTTTCGCTCAGTTCTTCATATTACCCGAAAGCTCTTCTTCATCCATTCTTCTCCTGAGTAGCTTGTATTACTTCACATAAGAAAGGCTGTAAGAAATATTTCACCGGTTAAGGAGAAGGGTGAAAGAGTATAGAGGAAGATACTATAGAAGATATGTCAAGAGAGGTGGAAAAAGAGTGCCTTGAAATAGACTGTGATTTTATGATGGTTTTAAATGTCGTATTATAATGACACTTTTCTATTAAATTCCAGACCCAGCCAACAAGGAGGACGATCGACCGGGATTTCATTGAATGGTTCCAAGTCAAGGGAGTACAATGGCTATTTGAAGTCCTCCTCATCTGGTGGACATCCAGGAGTGGTTGGAGAGGAGTTAAGGGTCATCGTTCGGGACAGCCATCATGGTGTGTCGTCCCCCCTTGGCACCGCAGCCAATAATGGAATGCAATCTGTTGTCTACCCTGCTTCTCAACAACATCTTTCTTCGACACCTCATAAAAGATCTTTGAATAATCTGGACGTAAAGGGCAAGAAAGTTATGATTGGTAAGTTGATATGTCATCGTCAAGGTTCATAACTATAATTTTGGCTTCTGGACAATGTAACTCCCGTTTCTATTTTATTTCAAGTTAATAGTTTGGCAGCGTGTTTGATGAATAACACGCTGAACTAAAAAAAAAAGTTTGAAACTGTAATCTCTGAGGGGATTTTCTCAAGTCTTGTCAGTCATGTATTTAAGAGTGTCCTGTCGTATATCAAAACACAAAATGTTTACATGGTTTTCTCGACATCTACTTGAACCCAGTCAGATTCTCAGGCTGACTGTACATCTTGGAGAAGATACAGAAAGTTGATTTCCATATTAGAGTATTTTAAAAAAATTGTTGTCCGTGTCGTAGTTTAGTAGGAAGTTTGAGTAGGAACTGTATATAACTCTACATCAGGCATTCTTTTGAACCTATTAAAAGGGTTACCAAAATGAAAATACTTGGAGTCACCATTGACGACTCTTTAAAATGGACGACACACACCAATATTGTTAGCCGTAACTGCAACTCATTTTTATATTCATTATTTCCACTCAAAAATGTGTTGTCAACTAGTAGCAAGAAAACTCTATTTACTGCATGCATTCAATCAATCATTAATTATGCAGCAATAGTATGGCTCGTACCATACAAAAGTAATTATAAAATAATTCGTAGAATTCTTCGAAAATCTGCTAGATTCATATATAATAAACGATTCGACTGTCCGATTGACATTGAATTCCATGAAGAGCTAAAAATTCTCGAGCCAAAATTTAGATATCAATATGAAGTTCTTAAATTTGCATTTGTAATAATGAAA